>CM076582.1:908435403-908702574 GCA_034641835.2 Pinus albicaulis
TCCTTAAAGTAAATGGACAATGGGACGAAGCTTAACTGGAATCTTCCATGAAATTTGTTCCTCTCTGGGCTTGTACACTCCAATCCTAGCTCTAATAGCTATAATTAGAACCTACACATTTAAATAATACAAACCAATGATCTGTGCCATCTATGTAGCATCATCCAAGTGACTTTATTAAATGGATCAACATGGCATCGAAATACATGAAATCATAACATCACATATAGGAAAATAATTAACTCTTTGTATTAATATAAATGGAGAGATTTACAACCAAATATAGGAGTTGGTATTTTAAAATATCTCATCCAAGTTTACTTGTCCTTACTTTCCACAAAGTGTACCTCTATGTCACCCTAATGCATGGAATAATGAATCTCAAAGTAGTAACATAAGGGTAGAATCTATCTCAAAATTCCAACCCCTAGCTTGTGGATGACGGTAAATATATAAGAGAGGATGGTAGGTTAGAATTCTTATCCATTCACATATCTAAACTTGAGATCCACTCTTGATGGGAGCATGGAATGAAGGGATAAAGGGTGAAATATCGAAGGTAGGATAGGATAAGATTCGATATTTTTATCCAAATTAAATATTTAGAACAACCTTTGGAAGTTTCTGGAAAGGATTCTTCGAGATTCTTTTTGTTTTTCCCAAATTTCTAGAATCAGTGTACCCCCAGAAAGTGGTAACCTCCTCGTGATCAATGCATGTCCAAAGAGGGCCAATCTACTGTTGAATGCTAGCCCCTAAAGGACCATGGTGTGTTGAGCATAGCGAACACTGAAATGAATCACTTAAGGGAAAAAATTCAGGGCTTTGAGAGAGTCATGCATAGGGCTTTGTGTAGGGATGATGATAACATGTTCAAGAATGTGAATGATCCTGGTTTAAAGGCCAATCGACCAGATGTGACAAAATTGCATATAACACTGGACATTATTAATGGACTTCTTTATTGCAATAATTCTTGTTTTCTAGCTTTTAAGAACAACCATTTTTTGTGTCTCATAAATATTTGGCATATATAAATTTATACCCTCTTCATTGTTATACCATTTTAGAATATATTCAAGTTCTTTCTTTGCATCATCATAAGAAGTAATATTGTCTACTATCTCATCAGTTAGAGTGTCACCAAGTTTTCATTATGTTTCCATTAAGCTGTGTTCCTCATAGGATAGTTTTTGGTGCCTTCTGAGCTGAATGTTGAGGTCAATATATTCATGCTTGAAATTATCCTACTGAAATGAGCCTGTATATAGTTTTTCTAATTGCATCTGAGATTATTTGTAATGGTCCAAATTTTTCCTTCAATAAATTGGAACATTATATTTTGATAATTTCACTTATAAGTTGAATAATTGGATAAGGAGGCCCAAAGACAATAAAAAAAAGGATAAAATCCCTCTAGTATGAAAGGGGATCAACCTTGGAACTAGATTTCACACCCTCATGTGTGAAAGGAGACATTTGCAAAGAGGTTTGACTAAGTCAACCAGTGTAGAGGTATGAGGTGGAAAGCACTACATGGGACAACGCAAAGATAGAGGATGGAATATTCCTTAAAGGAGGAAACCCTAATAGAGTGGGGCCCATGGAGAGGGAGCTCTCATATGTTTAAAAGGAGGGAAAGGCAGCCATTGTTTCTCACGCATATGATTATTGATTTCATGTCTGCTTAGACATTTCTGCAACCCCGACTGTTTAACTGAGTTGCTATGCTGCTTAGCAGAAGGATCTCCTTCTTAGGAATGCTTCTCCTTTCTCAAGAAGCCTCTTGAAGGAGTTGTACTGATTTGTCTCACATCTAGGCTTGGGGCCAAGCATCCTCCTCCAGGACAACGTTATTGTTGCAGCAACATAATTCTGTGTTGCAGGGTGTTGCAGTGAGAAGTCACAACACCTCTTACATCTCTTGTTTTTCAGAGGGAGAGTCTTTCTTTCTTTTGGAGGATCAAATTAGAAGCCATTAGAGCTTATTTCAGATCTTGGAAGTGCTCCAACTCATTCCTTTTCCCCTACAATGTAGTTTTCTTTAGTAACTGCGTTATTTTCATGGTGCATTTGCTGTGTGGTTTTATATTGTTGATTGGAGGGTGAGATTTCCTATGATAGGATCAACCTTCACTTGGAGAATCCCTTGGAGAAGGTTTACTTCATATCATTCATCATATTCATCCTTCTCTATGTATTTATAGTTTCTGAGTTGCAGCTGCTGCCCAACAACTCTGAAATTTTTTCCATTTTGTATATTTCAGCGAATCCCTTGGAGGATTGATGTATTATTGCTTCTAAGTGTTAGAGCTTTGCTCACATATTGTGTTTGAGCCATAATTTGTCATATCTTTCAGTTACTATGTAATATGGAGTAGTACCTCTTATAAACTGTGTCCTCATAGGCTGGGTTTATGCAGAAATAGCAGTGTTTCTTCATTTCCATGTACATGTCTTGTTGAGGCTTGCATTCCTTTCTTGAGTGGATGTTTCCTCAATAAATTGTACTTTCTGTGCTGCTATAACATTATTTTTTGGCTACCTATATCCTCTTGTCTCACAACTCATAAAATAACGTTGTTGATCTATTGTATGTCATGCATTAGTTGAAGTCCCTTCATCGAGCACTTTTTGAGGACATATAAGTGTGGTAGATCTATTTAACCACATTGGAAGGCTTTATTTGGAGCCTCCACTTAGATTTAGCACTTAGACACATTGTTCTAAGGGATCCAGGTCCTAGTTTCAATTCCTGTAGCAACCATTACTGGAAAATGCGTTTTCCATCCATGCCTTGTTAGCTGACCCAATTTGGGAACATTACAATGGTATCAAAGCAACTTTCTTGGCTCAGCCTGTGAGTCTAGAGTCTAAGCCCAAGAAGATCATAATGTTGAAGAAGATGAGAATTCTCTCATCATTATTCAGATCCAGAGAGGACCTCTCCAAGGAGGTCAAGAACATTGAAGAAATAGAAGAGGAAGGACCATGCACTTCCTATTCTCATCAAGAAAAATACATTGAGCATGGAAGACACTTGGATTATCAGATTCTAAGTGATTACCTTGTTGAGTACAGATCTCAACCTAGAGCCTTCAAGGATACTCTATATTTTCCTCATTTCATCTAGTTGATGGAAGAGAAGAGACCCTGCAGCAGAACATAAATCAAAGGAAATAGATTTCTATTGTCTACCTTTGATGGGATATCTACAGAAAGAACCTGGGTGAGAAAGTTGGAGGCATTTTTCATACTACATCCTATAGCAGGAAAAGAAGCTGTTGAAATCTCAGCACTGCACTTGGAGGGTGAAGCCTATGTTTGGTGGTGCAGCCACTTGAGCCATGCAAGGGTAAAATTTTTTGCAGAGTTCACTCAGAGGTTTATCAAAACCTTTGATGGAGAAAGAAAAAAGGAGGGAAAGCTCACACCACTTGAGGAGCTTTTTCCCAATGCTGTCACACTCATAAAGGAGCACCCACATGCATCAACAATTGGGGCAGCTAACACTTTGGAGGAAGGAACTCTTGCAGTCCTATAAGAAGTTCCCAAACATCATCAAGGTATGAAAATATTTCCACATTCTATTGTTGCAACAAATTCTTTTGATGATTATGGAGATTTACTTTTACATGACCAAGGGTCAAATCCCATTACTACTTTAGAGAAGTTTGGTTGCACTGCATTGTGCAACATGAAAGCATTCAAGAAGGAATCAAACCATCATTCTTATGAGCCATTTTTGGATTGTACATCACACTTGAGGTTGGGGTTTGAAGACTGGAAGGAAGATAGTAGACATGTTGGACTGAGAAACCCTTTCTCCTTTCAAGATGACACTTTATCAATGAGCTCCTCTTAGCTCAAAGAGGAACTTCTACTTTCAGAAGATCCAAGACCTCATTGGTTTTGGAGGACTATTGTTGAGAGGGAGGTCTCAAGGAGAGATCTCATTAGAGGTGAACTTCAACACACCATGGAGTGAAAATATTTTCTTCCTTTCTCACAGGAGAAGATAGAAGATGGAGGACATCTCTGGATGGATAACATCTCTCATGCTTGTGTTGGACATTCCTTGAGCCATGCACATCATGATTGGAGGTTTTTTCCTACCACCTATTTGGGTCCTTATATGGTCTCATTGATCCTTGAGAAGATTGCATTTCAAAATCCCATGAAGTTTAAAGACAAAGATTTGGTTTGGGAGGATGGTAGCCCTCATGGGAGGAGTAACAAGAGGAATAAAAGTAGAAAGCATCCAAAAGTGATTGAGTGGATGTGGTTTATGAACAAGAAGCTAGGAGGCTACTTGCAAATTTATGATACTGGGCAACAGGAGGCTTGGTTGCATTGGTTACTCTTGAAAGAGTTTGGCCATCACTTGGAAAACACTCTTCCTAAGAGTAGGAGGATGGAGAAGAGATGGCAGGATACTTGCATCATTGGGCAGAATAGAGTATGGATGCATGGTGTTGATGTGATACTAATATCACTCATTGTGTATTCATCACATAATTTTTATGATGGAAGTATGGGGAGGCAGCAAAATATTTTGTTGCTTTCCTTGTTCTTGGGAGAGCAAGAGTAGATTTGCTCTCACACTTGGCATAATGTTGCAGGAGGAGGAGATGGCATTATCTCCTTGGTCTTTGATGATTTGGAAGCAATTCCATCTTGGGGAGTATTCCATATTTGTTGCAACATTATTAGAGGAGTCTTTGACAAGGAGCATGTCAAAGAACAGAGCATTGTATTGACAGGAGCATATTTGCATGAGCTCACAGCGCTGTCACTTTGAAGCAAAGACTTATGGATGAGGTGTCCCCAGGATCACTTCACATTATATGCACTTGGTGAACAAGGAAGAGGTTATGATGATAGAGTAGTGGATAGAGGCATCCATCACTATGACATATTATTCTTGATTTGGATTTCCAAGCATGAGGAAGAGGATCTTCTTGTAGCACATGGTACATTCTTCATCATAGCATGCCACAACACTATGGAGGACTCATTTATGGATCCATGTACCATCTTAATTCCAGCATATGGTAATAATTTTGTTTATACATTAATTATTTTGCATACTCTTACCATTAATTTGCAGTGCATTGCTCCACAAGAGGGCAAGCTTGTCACATTGCTCCATGATCATTGTTGGGCCAATCTATATGATGGAGGCAACCATCTATTATGTGGCCTTCGGCAAATGTTTTATTATCATATTTATGTTCAGTTGTTGCACTCTAACATGTACCATATGAGGACATGCATGATTAAACATGTAAAAATAAACACTTTTCCTTGTACTTTTCCCAAGCAGCAACTTGTAAAACTGTGTTGTGCACACCTAGGAGACTGTTGGTACCTTCAAGCACCACATGAAGCCATCAGTATTTCCTTAATTGTTTTACTGATCATGTCTTCATTTTCTGATAGTGTTTCTATCATTGTTGGAAGCATGATTATGAGGTTGACACATGAGTTGGATGTGTCCTTGAGGGGAGAAAACTCCCACATTTTCTGCACTACATGCTCTAATGGGAGCATGAGAGGAGATATGGCCACCACAGCCATGTGGTTGTTCTTTTTGGAGGTGGGCCATGAGATTGATATTCATCCATTGTATAATCATGGACAAGTATTGGATTATTTACTATTGACACATTCAGCCATTTACTATCCATTAGTAGATGTAATGGATTTTGTACACCATTTTCCAAGCTATTTTCTGGAGTTGCAATGGATGAGACTGTGTTGTATCCTTGTGAGACATTTTTTTTATCATGCATCATCCTGTCAAACTTGCAGAAAATCTCTCTTTGGGATAATCTATGATGACCATGTCCTCTTCATCATGGATGGATTATTTTGGGCCAGCTTGTTCTTCAATATTGGAAGAGAACTCTTTGGAGGATTATTCCTCACTTTTCCATTTAAGGGAAATATTTTTGCAGCCCAGGATTAGAACATACTCTACACTTACCATAAGTGGAGAGAAGGATAGCTTTGGGTAGGCTATGATGCTTACCATGTTCATATTTTCAGCGCACCTTCATTTCTGGGGCTTTAGGTGGAAGGAGATTTCTAGGAGTTTCCTTGTTGGGAGGTGGCTCATTTTATCTGGATGATTTCTTGGGGATGGAGAATCCATTTGGGGAAGATGTTTTCCCAACACTTTTTAGTCTCCATTCCTTGGAGGAAACTTCTTAGTTCTATCCTTGTAGTTTCTTGAGGACAAGCAACATTTGGGAGGGGGGGACTGTAATGTTCCAATTTTTTCCTTCAATAAATTGGAACATTATATTTTGATAATTTCACTTACAAGTTGAATAATTGGGTAAGGAAGCCCAAAGACAGTAAAAACATGGATAAAATCCCTCTAGTATGAAAGGGGATCAGCCTTGGAACTAGATTTCACACCCTCATGTGTGAAAGGAGACATTTGCAAAGAGGTTTGACTAAGTCAACCAGCGCAGAGGTATGAGGTGGAAAGCACTACATGGGATTGTCCAGAGATAGAGGAGGGAATATTGATTAAAGGAGGAAACCATAATAGAGTGGGGCCCATGGAGGGGGCATATGATTATAGATCTCATGTCTGCTTAGACATTTCTGTAACCTCGAATGTTTAACTGAGTTGCTATGCTGCTTAGCACAAGGATCTCCTTCTTAGGAATCCTTCTCATTTCTTGAGAAGCCTCTTGAAGGAGTTGTACTGATTTTTCTCACATCTAGGCTTGGGGCCAAGCATCCTCCTCCAGGACAGCGTTATTGCTGCAACATCATAATTCTGTGTTGCAGGGTGTTGCAATGAGAAGTTAAAACACCTCTTCCATCTCTTGTTTTTCAGAGGGAGAGTATTTCTTTCTTTTGGAGGATCACATTGGAAGCCATTAGAGCTTATTTCAGATCTTGGAAGTGCTCCAACTCATTCCTTTTCCCCTACAATGCAATTTTCTTTAGTAACTGCGTTATTTGTATGGTGCATTTGCTGTGGGGTTTTGTATTGCTGATTAGAGGGTGAGATTTCAGGTGATAGGATCAACCTTCACTTGGAGAATCCCTTGGAGGAGGTTTACTTCATATCATTCATCATATTCATCCTTCTCTATGTATTTCTAGTTTCTGAGTTGCAGCTGCTGCCCAACAACTCCAAAATTTTTTCCATTTTGTATATTTCAGCCAATCCCTTGGAGGATTGATGTATTATTGCTTCTAAGTGTTAGAGCTTTGCTCACCTATTGTGTTTGAGCCATAATTTGTCATATCTTTCATTTACTATGTAATATGGAGTAGTACCTCTTATAAACTATGTCCTCATAGCCTGGGTTTATGCAAAAATAGCAGTGTTTCTTCATTTCCATGTACATGTCTTGTTGAGGCTTGCATTGCCTTTCTTGAGTGGATGCTTCCTCAATAAATTGTACTTTCTTTGCTGCTATAACATTATTTTTTGGCTACCTATATCTTCTTGTCTCACAACTTATAAAATAACGTTGTTGATCTATTGTATGTCATGCATTAGTTGAAGTCCCTTCATCAGGCACTTTTTGAGGACATCTAAGTGTGGTAGATCTATTTAACCACATTGGAAGGATTTATTTGGAACCTCCACTTGGATTTAGCACTTAGACACATTGTTCTAAGGGATCTAGGTCCTAGTTTCAATTCCTGTAGTAGCCATTACTGGAAAATGCGTTTTCCAGCCATGCCTTGCTAGCTGACCCAATTTGGGAACATTAAAATGGTATCAAAGCAACTTTCTTGGCTCAGATTGTGATTCTAGAGTCTGAGCCCAAGAAGATCATAATGTTGAAGAAGATGAGAATTCTCTCATCAGTATTCAGATCCAGAGAGGACCTCTCCAAGGAGGTCAAGAAGATTGAAGAAATAGAAGAGGAAGGACCATGCCCTTCCTATTCTCATCAAGAAAAAGACATTGAGCATGGAAGAGACTTGGATTATCAAATTCTAAGTGATTACCTTGTTGAGTACATATCTCAACCTAGAGCCTTCAAGGATACTCTAGATTTTCCTCATTTCATCTAGTTGAGGGAAGAGAAGAGACCCTGCATCAAAAGAGAAATCAAAAGAAATAGATTTCTATTGTCTACCTTTGATGGGTTATCTATAGCAAGAACTTGGGTGAGAAAGTTGGAGCCATTTTTCCTACTACATCCTATAGCAGGAAAAGAAGCTGTTGAAATCTCAGCACTGCACTTGGAGGGTGAAGCCTATGTTTGGTAGTGTAGCCACTTGAGCCGTGCAAGGGTAAAAACTTTTGCAGAGTTCACTCAAAGGTTGATCAAAACCTTTTATGGAGAAAGAAAAAAGGAGGGAAAGCTCACACCACTTGAGGAGCTTTTTCCCAACGCTGTCACACTCATAGAGGAGCAGCCACATGCATCAACAGTTGGGGAAGCCAACACTTTGGAGGAAGGAACTCTTGCAGTCCTAAAAGAAGTTCCCAAACATCATCAAGGTATGAAAATATTTCCACATTCTATTGTTGCAACAAATTCTTTTGATTATTGTGGAGATTTACTTTTACATGACCAAGGGTAAAATCCCATTGCTACTTTAGAGCAGTTTGGTTGCATTGCATTATGCAACATGAAAGCATTCAAGAAGGAATCAAACCATCATTCTTATGAGCCACTGTTAGATTGTACATCACACTTGAGGTTGGGGTTTGAAGACTGGAAGGAAGATAGTAGACATGTTGGAGTGAGAAACCCTTCCTCCTTTCAAGATGACACTTTCTCAATGAGCTCCTCTTAGCTCAAAGAGGAACTTCTACTTTCAGCAGATCCAAGACCTCATTGGTTCTGGAGGACTATTGTTGAGAGGGAGGTCTCAAGGAGAGATCTCATTAGAGGTGAACTTCAACACACCATGGAGTGAAAATATTTTCTTCCTTTCTCACAGGAGAAGATAGAAGATGGAGGACATCTCTGGATGGATAACATCTCTCATGCTTGTGTTGGACATTCCTTGAGCCATGCACATCATGATGGGAGGTTTTTTCCTACCACCTATTTGGGTCATTATAGGGTCTCATTGATCCTTGAGAATATTGCATTTCAAAATCCCATGAAGTGTAAAGAAAGCGATTTGGTTTGGGAGGATGGTAGCCCTCATGGGAGGAGTAACAAGATGAATAAAAGTAGAAATCATCCACAAGTGATTGAGTGGATGTGGTTGATGAACAAGGAGCTAGGAGGCTACTTTCAAATTTATGATACTGGGCAACAGGAGGCTTGGCTGCACTGGTTAATCTTGAAAGAGTTTGGCCATCACTTGGAAAACACTCTTCCTAAGAGTAGGAGGATGGAGAAGAGATGGCAAGATACTTGCATCATTGGGCAGCATAGAGTGTGGATGCATGGTGTTGATGTGATACTCATATCACTCATTTTGTCTTCATCACATAAGTTGTATGATGGAAGTATGGGGAGGTAGCAAAATATTTTGTTGCTTTCCTTGTTCTTGGGAGAGCAAGATTAGATTTTCTCTCACACTTGGCATAATGTTGCAGGAGGAGGAGATGGAATTATCTCCTTGGTCTTTGATGATTTGGAAGAAATTCCATCTTGGGGAGTATTCCATATTTGTTGCAACATTATTAGAGGAGTCTTTGACAAGGAGCATGTCAAAGAACAGAGCATTGTATTGACAGGAGCATATTTGCATGAGCTCACAACGCTGTCACTTTGAAGCAGAGACTTAAGGATGAGGTGTCCCCAGGATCACTTCACATTATATGCACTTGCTGAACAAAGAAGAGGTTATGATGATATAGTAGTGGATAGAGGCATCCATCACTGTGACATATTATTCTTGATTTGGATTTCCAAGCATGAGGAAGAGGATCTTCTTGCAGCACATGGTACATTCTTCATCATAGCATGCCACAACACTATGGAGGACTCATTTATGGATCCATGTACCATCTTAATTCCATAATATGGTAAGAATTTTGTTTATACATTCATTAATTTGCATACTCTTACCATTACTTTGCAGTGCATTGCTCCACAAGAGGGCAAGCTTGTCACATTGCTCCATGATCACTATTGGGCCAATCTATATGATGGAGGCAGCCATCTATTATGTGGCCTTCGGAAAATGTTTTATCATCACATGTATGTTCAATTTTTTCACTCTAACATGTACCATATGAGGACATGCATGATTAACCATGTAAAAATAAACATTTTTCCTTGTACTTTTCCCAAGCAGCAGCTTGTAAAACTGTGCTGTGCACACCTAGGAGACTGTTGGTACCTTCAAGCACCACATGAAGCCATTAGTATTTCCTTAGTTTTTGTAATGATAATGTCTTCATTTTCTGATAGTGTTTCTATCATTTTTGGAAGCATGATTATGAGGTTGACACATGAGTTGGATGTGTCCTTGAGGGGAGAAAACTCCCACATTTTCTGCACTGCATGTTCTAATGGGAGCATGAGAGGAGATATGGCCACCACAGCCACATGTTTGTTCTATTTGGAGGTGGGCCATGAGATTGATATTCATCCATTGTATAATCATGGGCAAGTATTGGATTATGTAATATTGACACATTCAACCATTTACTATCCATTAGTAGATGTAATGGATTTTGTACACCATTTGCCATGCTATTTTCTGGAGTTGCAGTGGATGAGACTGTGTTGTATCCTTGTGAGAAATTTTTTGTATCATGCATCATCCTGTCAAACTTGTAGAAAATCTCTCTTTGGGATACTCTATGATGACCATGTCCTATTCATCATGGATGGATTATTTTGGGCCATCTTATTCTTCAATGTTGGAAGAGAACTCTTTGGAGGATTATTCCTCACTTTGCCATTTAAGGGAAACATTTTTGCAGCCCAGGATTAGAACATACTCTACACTTACCATAAGTGGAGAGAAGGATAGCTTGGGGTAGGCTATGATGCTTACCATGTTCATTTTTTCAGCGCACCTTCATTTCTGGGGCTTGAGGTGGAAGGAGATTTCTAGGAGTTTCCTTGTTGGGAGGTGGCTCATTTTATCTGGATGATTACTTGGGGATGGAGAATCCATTTGGGGAAGATGTTTTCCCAAAAAAATTTAGTCTCCATGCCTTGGTGGAAACTTCTCAGTTCTATCCTTCTAGTTTCTTGAGGACAAGCAATATTTGGGAGGGGAGGACTGTAATGTTCCAACTTTTTCCTTCAATAAATAGGGACATTATATTTTGATAATTTCACTTATAAGTTGAATAATTGGGTAAGGAAGCCCAAAGAAAATAAAAACATGGATAAAATCCCTCTAGTATGAAAGGGGATCAGCCTTGGAACTAGATTTCACACCCTCATGTGTGAAAGGAGACATTTGCAAAGAGGTTTGACTAAGTCAACCAGCGCAGAGGTATGAGGTGGAAAGCACTACATGGGATTGTCCAGAGATAGAGGAGGGAATATTGCTTAAAGGAAGAAACCATAATAGAGTGGGGCCCATGGAGGGGGCATATGATTATAGATCTCATGTCTGCTTAGACATTTCTGCAACCTCGAATGTTTAACTGAGTTGCTATGCTGCTTAGCACAAGGATCTCCTTCTTAGGAATCCTTCTCATTTCTTGAGAAGCCTCTTGAAGGAGTTGTACTGATTTTTCTCACATCTAGGCTTGGGGCCAAGCATCCTCCTCCAGGACAGCGTTATTGCTGCAACATCATAATTCTGTGTTGCAGGGTGTTGCAGTGAGAAGTTAAAACACCTCTTCCATCTCTTGTTTTTCAGAGGGAGAGTATTTCTTTCTTTTGGAGGATCACATTGGAAGCCATTAGAGCTTATTTCAGATCTTGGAAGTGCTCCAAGTCATTCCTTTTCCCCTACAATGCAGTTTTCTTTAGTAACTGCGTTATTTGTATGGTGCATTTGCTGTGGGGTTTTGTATTGCTGATTAGAGGGTGAGATTTCCGGTGATAGGATCAACCTTCAATTGGAGAATCCATTGGAGGAGGTTTACTTCAAATCATTCATCATACTCATCCTTCTCTATGTATTTCTAGTTTATGAGTTGCAGCTGCTGCCCAACAACTTCGAATTTTTTTCCATTTTGTATATTTCAGCCAATCCCTTGGAGGATTGATGTATTATTGCTTCTAAGTGTTAGAGCTTTGCTCACCTATTGTGTTTGAGCCATAATTTGTCATATCTTTCAGTTACTATGTAATATGGAGTAGTACCTCTTATAAAATGTGTCCTCATAGCCTGGGTTTATGCAGAAATAGCAGTGTTTCTTCATTTCATGTACATGTCTTGTTGAGGCTTGCATTGCCTTTCTTGAGTGGATGTTTCCTCAATAAATTGTACTTTCTTTGCTGCTATAACATTATTTTTTGGCTACCTATATCTTCTTGTCTCACAACTCATAAAATAACGTTGTTGATCTATTGTATCTCATGCATTAGTTGAAGTCCCTTCATCGGGCACTTTTTGAGGACATCTAAGTGTGGTAGATCTATTTAACCACATTGGAAGGATTTACTTGGAGCCTCCACTTGGATTTAGCACTTAGACACATTTTTCTAAGGGATCCAGGTCCTAGTTTCAATTCCTGTATCATCCATTACTGGAAAATGTGTTTTCCATCCATGCCTTGCTAGCTGACCCAATTTGGGAACATTACATTCTTTGAGCTATTTTTCCTTCAAATTTATTCCTTCTACATGATGGATGTTCAATGATGCCACCTGATTTTGCAGCTCTATAATAGTGGCTTATTTTGAGCTTAATTATGTTTTCCAATAAATTTTGAGCTATTATTTTTGTTTTTCAAAATATTGTTGCATAGTAGAAATGTTTTCATATTTTTATTTCACTTGATCCTACACGTCAAATACTTTTTCAATTGTAGCAGAAGCCTAGGCACTAGTAAACTGACTCAATTTACCTAGTTCATCAGTTGGATCAATAGAGGATACCTTCCAAAGAGATTCAATTGGTGTGGCATGAGAATTTTTTCTAGTAACTAGGGCCTGAGAATCATCAATTTTCCTCTTTTTCCTTCCTCTCTTGACAACTGATTTAAGCTTAGGATTATAGAAATTATATAGAAGAGGTATTTCCTTAATGTTAAGAAACACTTTGGAAGTGGGATGAACTAGAATAAATTCTATATTTGTAGATTGTCTCCCATTTTAATTATCTTTATCTTGAGGAGTATTCTGAATTCTCACAGTATCTGTCTTAGTTGTATTCTTTTGAGATAATGTCTCCACTGTTAAGTCTACAACCTCTTGTTCTTATGCATTTTTCTTTTCCTTTAGAGTCTGGTAAAAATCACTCCATAATTTTTCCATCTTAGGATTTACTATAAAAATTGTATCCTTGGTGTTAGTGTAAGGAGTCACTCCTTGACTGAAAAAGAAGTAAGCCTTACACATCATAGTTCATTTCAAAATTTAAAGGGATTTTTGACTGGTGGGGTGTCTTCTCAAATATTTCGAAATTATTTTTATATTCTTTAAGACTTTCATGCATTTGGGAAGTTGTGGAAAGTATAAATTGTATGGGTAAATTGGCATTATAGGAAGCAAAGTGTAACAAATGAAGAAGATGGATAGTTGGTACCTATTCTAGGAAATATTCATATCCTAAATTAGTCACACAGCTATAATTATGGTTCTTTACGCAAACTATGTGTATGCAAAGTAAACAAAATTAAGAAAGTAGATTGCATGCATAAATTATTTCACAAATCCTTTATGAAATATTCACTAACATGTTCTACAAAACATATATGATTTGTAGAAAGCTAAAAGCAGATAATTTACTATTAAATCATTTAATAGTTTCTCACTCACACCTTACTAGCTGTTGCAACTCATAATTAGAAGAAATTAACATTAGATGGTTCTTGAGTCACAATATCCTCCATCATGAAGTAAAAAGGATTTTCTTTATTATATTCAGTATTCAGGTAGACCAAATCCAACATGGAAACAATATTTACAAATGGTATATATAGAAAGAGAGGCACCAACTCCATGTCTTCAAAATATAAGGAAACACTACTCCCAACATTACATAGGTGTCATAGTAAATTACAACCATATCCCATTGAAATATAACTAAAATAATAGATGTATAAGAAAGAAGAGAAGAAATTTGGGATGAACTGTTGAGTGTGCTGTCATGCTGCCCTTTTTTTTGTTGATTTGTCTCCTTATGTATTTAGTTCTTAAATAACCATGTATCTTCATTTAATATGACCTTGAACAACCTCATAATCAACTATCACCATAACTTGTTATATCCATTTGGTTATGATTCCTTATCTTTCTTTAACTAGCTCGAAACTTTGCTGAAATGTGTCAAAAATCAGTTAAAATAGGCGTTACTAGAAATTATGGTAAAAACCTGTAACTGCACAAAAAATGGAATGATACTATAATTTCTGGGAGTGCTCTGTTTCTTTTTAAAAAATGCACAGAAAATGTTGAAAAATCTTTGAAGAATTACATTCTTTGGCATCTGAGCTATTGTTCAAAATTGAAATTGACAAGAAAAAAGGTGTTTGTATCAAAAAAAACCTTTTTACCTTCCTTCCATTTGGGCTGCAGCTTCAGCAAGCTTTTCCAAGTCTATCTTGTTGTCATCAGCTGATCTTGATTTTGTTGTTCTTGTGGCTTCTTCCTTGACAGTGGCCTTCTCCTCCTTAGAGCCCTTTTGGATATTTATTATTTTTGAGGGTTCTGAGTGCTACTCTGAAGGGGTTTTGTTTTTATCTTTATTCTTAGATTCCTTTGTCTTTGACCCTTCATATTTTCCTTCTATATCAATGACCTCTATCATTAATCTTGGATTGTGTAGAGCATTATACTTGAGCCTGAACTTGTTTCTTTCTCTGGTATATATTTTTCTGGTACCAGCAACAAGTTTGACTTCTTCTTTCTTCTTCTTGCTACTGATCTCATACCCCGCATCTTTGAGGAGTTCTTCATTAGACTTTGTGGGATGATAATGTTTCTGCATTTTTTGTTGAATATTTTCTTATGGAATTTCTGATAGCATCTATGCTTTAGATTTCTTTGTAGTTGTAGACCTTCCGCTTCAAGCTCTGGTGTATAAATTAGGAAAAGGAGAAATGGGGGGCACCATTTTCATAGAATTAGGTTTATTAACTGATGAGATCTCTCATTTCTCCAATGATCTAAGGCTCAAGTTTTAGATAAAAATTGAAAGTGCTCAAAATTGCTTCAAACCTGAATGATCGGATAGATTTCGTCACCAGGATTCTAGTGCAACTCTTTTCATCGAAATCTTGGTTCATATGAGTGAGTTATGGTCTGCTGTTCATTTTCCAAAACAGGCAAGAAAGGAGCAGGACAGGTAATTCGCCAAGTGTTTCAGTGGGATTCGCCAATGATGAAGAGGAAGTGAGTTTTTTTTTTATCCTAAGTCTAAGGGTGAATTTATTCTATTAATGGTGTAGGAAATATTGGTTTTATTTGGAAATTTTTGACCAATGGGGATATACCACGTGGAGCATCCTAGGCTGCCACGTGCCCCACCCCATGGCCTTAGAAGTTGAAATGAGAATTAAATTTGGATATATACATATTATTGTTTGATATTATTTTAAACCATACGTTTAAACCCACATCCGACAGATTTGACTAAGTATAGAGGAACTACCAACTAAATTAGACAGAGGTCTAACTTGGCTGCGATGACAAATCTGGCGGGGTCGATTTATTTTGTTTAACAAATTTTATTGCGGGAGGTCAGGCTCGAACCCCTGACCTTCTGCCTACCACCCACGCCATTTAACATCTCTCCTATACAGTGTCTCTTAACCATAGAGGGAGGTCGCATATATTTAAATTCATACAACGCTAGAGTTGGGGGCTAGAGGGGGCCAACCCCACGTGCCATCCCCCTCCCATGAGACCATTGCCGAAGACCAAGGAATTCGACAAATGGAGTGGTGGATTGTTAAATGTGCTTAATGCATGATTGATGTTAATAATCCAACATATGGTTAAACTAATCCGCGCTTTATCACAAATTACGCTTAGCACTAATACTGTATTAAAGTCCACTTATCATTAAGATAAGTGCAACTTAAGTCTAAGATAATCTTGGTTTTACCTGGCGGCAAAAATAGCGGTGGCGCCATTTAAGTTGGAATTTCCAAATTTGGAAAATTAACTGGTAGTCTCCCTAAGTTTAGTGGATAAATTGTGGAAAAGACAGTTTTGGTCATAACTCATTCAATTTTTTCCCAAATAGAGCTCAGGTAGAGGCATTCTAGGCTAATTGGCATGTTGGGAACTCAATGAAGTAGGTTGCAGAGGCAGAAAATATCATCTACAGGTGTTTTAGTGCATTTGAAGATCTTTTTGAAGGTAAGGGCCACCAGGTGTTGGGGCCATTGCCAGAGCATCCAGAGTCCAAATTTAGCAAAAAAATAGTTAGTTTTGGGAGATTATGATGTTTTAAACTCATTGGAATAGGTTCCAAGAGGATTTGAAGCTTGTAACAGAAATTCGATAACACTTGAAGCCAATACAAAGGCCCACACTATGAATCTGGACCAAGGAGACGTAGCCCAAGAGGGATGAACTCCTTTATCAAAATTTTGTGTGTTAAGTTATTTTATGTGTGTTTGCTGTGTTTATAATTTCTTCTATTCAGTCATTTAAAATTATGCTTTGTAATCTTATGACAACACATAATTTCACCAAGTACACTAATTTGACAATCACATGCTCATAAACAAACCTATGAAGAATAAGTAAAACTACGCAAAGAGAAATTTATATCTGATATGATACTAGCACAATAATGACTAGCAATCATTTCAGATCAAGTTGGTATCAGAGCACGAGGTTTCCTTCTTGTTTTACTTGATGGGTTTTAATAGATGCAATTTTTTTAATGCTTACAAGGTTGAGATTGTAGAGAGGATAATGGAAGCTACTGATAGCTAGTACTGAAGTTAGGATAGGAAGGAAGAAGGATGAGTAGGCATAATCCTCACCCAAGGTACCACTCAAGGCAACACTTGAAGCACCTCAAATTCCATCTCCATCAGTTGAGATAGAAGAGGAACCAATTGCACAAGAGGCGGAAGTGATTAAAGAGGTACAAGTTGTAGAGATTGAGCTTGAATCCACAACCAAAATTTCAGACTATGAAGAAAATCATGAAAATTCTAAAGAAGAGAATGTCAAGAGGGAATTCAAAGAAATGAAAAGGATTGTGAAAGTTATGTATGAAGATTTGATGGAAAAGGAAATTGGAGAAGGTTCAAAGCACGTTCATAGAGAAGGATCTTCAAACAGTAAAAAGGAGGAATAGAGGAGCTCAAAAGGTAGTGTAGGAAATCCACCTCCCTCTCCACCATCCTCATCTTCATCATCCTCATCAGCATATTCATCTTCCACATCCACCAAAAAAACCCATACCCAAACTCATTCCAAGATCCCAAAAGGAAAGACTCTGTTACTCAAGCTGGACATCAAGTTTGAACTTCCCACATACAATGGAGAAGTTAATGCTAAGAGACTAGACAATTGGATTCATCAATTGGATGTATATTGTAGAATTTAGAATCTACAAGAAGACAATATCAAAATCTAGTTGGCTTCATTATGGCTAGAAGGAGCAACACTAGTTTAGTGGGAGGCAAAGACATATAAGGAAATGCGAATCCATGGTAAGGTTTCCATTTCTTGGGTCGAATTCATTTCTTCCATTAAAAGTCAGTTTTATCCATTAGCCTATATGCAGAAAGAAATTATGAGTTGGAAAAACTTTAGAAAACTTAGAGGCCAAAGTGTTCAAGAGTATACACAAGAGTTTAGGAAGAGGGATTTATACTTGGAGTAGACTTAAATTCACAAGATACACTCTTGAAATATATAGGAGGTTTACATTCCTACTTGAAACACACTATCCTTGTGTTTAACCCAAATAAATTAGATTAAGTATGTATGCAAGCCACATATCTTGAAGCAAGGGGTAAATATTTCTGAAGACGGTAGTAAGAAAAAGCCATTCAAGGGTAAGGGAAAAGAGAAGGGAGGAAAAATGAAGGGAAAGAAGAATGCAAGTATTAAAAAAGAAGGGGAGAAAATTGCATGCAAAAATTTTTCCAAAGAGGGGAATGATGAAGCCCAATGTTGGAAACTGCATCCCGAATTAAGGCCAAAAAACCAAATAACAAAGGGAAACAAAATATGAATGCCACTACACAAAAAGATCTTGGATTCGATTCGGGAGATGAAACCATGATAGTTTCCATGTTTAATGAAGGAAAGGAAGCTATAGAAAGTTCTAGTTCCTCAAAATGTCACAACAACACTCCAAATGAAGATAAAAGGATAGAATTATTCCATGTTAGAGTAATTTCTAATCATACAAAGATTGATGCATTGTTTGATATGGGGTCGCAAGCAAACTTGATTTCAGAAGACATAGTAAAAAAAATAAACCTTGAAATTGTACCCCATCATAAACCATACCCTGTTGGTTGGATAGTTAACAATGACAATTTACAGGTTACAAGGAAATGTATTTTTAGATTTTCTATTACTGTAAACTTTGTCGATGAAGTTGAGTTAGATGTGGTTCCACTTGACATTTCAGGGATTATCTTGGGTAGTCCATATTTGTATGATAGGAAATCAATAGTTTACCTTCGTGAGAACAAATATCATTTGATCAAAGATGGAGTGGAGTATATTGTGAGAGCTCATCGCAAGAAACTAAATATTTCTTTAGTTAATGCAGGGCAAATGAAGAGGCTAGTAAATGCAAGTAAAATTTTTGTGCTTCTCATGATCAAGAAAAACGATGATGTTGACTATGAATATTTTTATGGATGTGATGACAAATTGAAATATGATTTGTTTGATGTGGTAAGTCAGCATGGCGATATGTTTGAAGAACCAAAGGGGTTACCACCCAAGAGAGGAATTCAACATGAGATTCAGCTGCAACAGGATGTTCCACTTCCAAATATTGGTATGTATCGCATGTAAATTATGGAGATTTTGAAATCAAGAAGCAAATCCAAGAGTTTCTGAATAAATGTATCATACACCCATCTACTTCACCATGTGGTTCACCAATAGTTTTGGTTTCAAATAAGGACGGGACTTGGCACATGTGTATCAATTTTTGTGCACTGAATAAAATCATGGTAAAGAATCGCTACCCACTCCCACGTATTGATGATTTTCTTGATCAGTTAAATCATGAAAATTATTTCACTAATTTAGACTTGAGAAGTGATTATCATCAAGTTAGGATAACTGAAGAAGACATTTGGAAAACTACTTTCAAAACTAGACAAGGATTATATGAGTGGTTATTTATGCCATTTGGCTTAACAAATGCACCAGCTACTTTCATGAGAGTCATGAATGATGTACTTAGACCATTTATAGATGACTTTGTCATTTTTTACTTAGATGACATACTCATATTCAACAAATCAAGAGAATAACATGTCATGCATGTGAACATGGTACTTGATATTTTGATAAAAGCGAAATTGTTTCTTAAGATGTCAAAGTGAAAATATGGTAAGACTTCATTAGTATACTTGGGACACATTGTTGGAGGAGGTGAGTTGAAGATTTATCCTTCCAAAGTTTAGTTCATTTTGAATTGGCCCAAGCCCAATACAGTTACCGAGGTAAGAAGCTTTTTAGGGGCAGCACAGTATTGGAGGAAATTCATTGCTAATTTTTCTTACAGTGCAGCTCTGTTACATGCATTGAAAAGTGTAAAGAAAGTCTTCCATTGGGGAAATTTGCAGCAGAAAGCATTTGATGCTTTAAATAAAAAGATAAGTTCAACATCGTTTCTAGCACTTCCAGATCTTAGATATCCATTTGAGATCCAAACAAATAGAAGTGATTATTCTATGGGAGCAATGCTCATGCAGCATGGTAAGCTTATCTCATTTCATTTTGAAATTTTTAATGGAACCGTGACTAAATATCCCACCTATGATAAAGATTTATATGCATTGGTACAAATTATAAAGAAATGGAAGTATTACTTGATGGGGAAAGAGACCATTATCCATACCGACCATCATCCATTGCAATACTTACAATAACAGTCAAAGTTGCAGCAATCAAGACATTTCAGGTGGATGGGTTTTCTAAAACAATTTCACTTGGTTATTAGGTACAAAAAATGAATCTACAATAAGGTAGTTGATATTCTCTCTAGGCCTATTGTAAATTAATTTATTATTCTCAAGCACAATTCTATTGTGCATGAAAGTTACATTGAACAATATGTAAATGATAGTTATTTTCAAGATGTGTATGAGAGCTTGAGTAAGGGTAACCAAAGTGAAGAGTTAGATTATCATGTGCATAATAGTTTGTTGTATCACTTGGGAAAGTTATGTATTCCACAGGGAGAAAGAAACAATATCATAAGGGAGGCGCACACAACATTTATTTTAGGACATTTCGGTGTAGGAAAGACAATAGCGCATCTCCAAAGGTATTGTTATTGGCCACACATGAATGAAAGTGTTTCTTGTTTTATTAGAGGATGTTCTTTATGTGAAACAAGTAAGCCTAGCAATAGGAAGCTTGGTTTGTACACACCACTTCCGATTCCTTCTCATCCTTGGTAGAGCATCTCAATGGATTTTGTAGGAGGCCTTCCTATGTCAAGGAAAAGTCATGATTATTTGTATGTTGTGGTAGATAGATTCAACAAAATGTGTATTTTGATGGCATGTAAGAAAACTATTACAGCTTCACAAACTGCTAATATTTTCTTTCAAAATGTATGGATCCATTTTGGTCTTCCTACTTCTATTGTAAGTGATCAAGATTATCGATTTTTTGGGAATTTTTGGTCAAAAATTATGGGCCATGATGGATACAAAGTTGAAGAAAAGTACAACATTTCATCCACAAATAGATGGTTAAACAGAGGTAGTAAATAGAACCGTTATTCATCTTCTAGGAGGCTATTACAACAAGCATCCCAAGTTGTGGGAAAAAAAATTACACTACATACAACATGCATACAACTGGGAAAAACATTCTTCCACAAATACATCACCATTTGAGGCATGTTTTGGTTACTTTCCAAGATCTCCATTGGAATTAATATTTGAGAAAGATGTTCATTTGACGGACATGGTGACATAGATAAGGCAAGAAATTTCATTGAAAAAATTTAGTTGGTACATCACACAGTGTAAGAGAAACTTGAAAAGAGTCAACACAGCTACAAAGCAAGGCATGAAAAACACCGGGTTGATCATAAATTCCAAGTTGGTGATGAAGTTTGGTTGTACATAAGCAAGGAAATATTGCAAGGGGAAGGAAAAAAGCTCAAACCAATCCATTATGGTACATTTAAAATTCTGGAAAAGATTGGTACAAATGCATGCAAGCTAGATTTGCCTCCTTATATGCAAATTTATTCAGTCGTTAACGTTGAGAATTTGAGATTGTTTGAGCCTCCTTTGATTGATGATCAAGGAGAGAATTTTCAACTGCCATCAATAGATGATTTATCGCCAGAATAGTTTTATGAAATTCAACAAGATCTCATACTTGACAGAATAATTAGAACTTCAAGAAGAGGGAATGTTGAATACCTTAGAGTGGGACTTAAGGGTCAAAATCCTTCAAATTCCAAATGGTTGGAGATTGGAAAACTGAGGGAGTTGTACCCTCACTTGCGAAGCAATTGATGGTATCTTTTGGGGCCCAAAAGGTTTCTAGTGGGGAGGAATGATCTAAGGCTCAAGTTTTAGCTAAAAATTTAAAGTGCTCAAAATTTCTTTGAACCTGAACAACCAGATAGAGTTCATCGCCAGGATTCTGGCACAACTAATTTCATCGAAATCCAAGTTCGTATTAGTGAGTTATGGTATGTTGTTCGTTTTCCAAAACAGGCAAAAAAGGAGAAGAACATGTACAAGGATGATGTGGAAGTTATAGTCAGCTTCTCAGAGAATATTCTCCATATTCAGTTAATGGAAATGCACCTAGTGTTTTAGTGGGATTCACTAATAATGACTAGGAAGTGATTTATTTTTTTTTATCCTAAGTCTAAGGGTGAATTTATTCTATTAATGGTGTACGAAATATTGGTTTTATTTAGAAATTTTGGACCAATGGGGATAGGCCACGTGGAGCAGCCTGGGGCTACCACATGCTCCACCCCATGGCCTTAGAAGTTGCAATGAGAATTAAATTTGGATATATACATATTATGGTTTGATATTATTTTAAACCATAGGTTTAAACCCACATCCGACAGATTTGACTAAGTATGGAGGAACTACCAACTAAATTAGACGGATGCCTAACTTGGCCATGGTGATAAATTTGGTGTGGTCAAATTATTGTGTTTAACAAAATTTATTGTGGGAGTTCAAGCTTGAACCCCTGACCTTTCACCTACCACTCACACCATTTACCATCTCTCCTATATGATGTCTCTTAACCATAAAGGGAGGACGCATATATTTAAATTCATATAGTGCCAGAGTTGGAGGCTGGAGGGGGCCATCCCCCTCCCATGATACCATCGCCAAAGACCAAGGACTCTGAAAAGTGGATTGACAGATTGTTAAACATTTTTAACGCATGATTAATGTTAATAATCTAGCTTATGGTTAAACTAATCTGCACTTTATCGCAAATTGCACTTAGCGATAATCATGTATTAAAGTTTGCTTATCGTTAAGCCAAGCGCGACTTAACTCTAAGCTAATCCCAGTTTATCCTGGTGGCAGAAATAGTGGCGGTGCCATTTAAGGCAGAATTTCCAAATTTTGAAAATGAATTAGCAGTCTCCCCAAGTTTAGTGGAGAAATTGTGGGAAAGACATTTTCTGTCATAACTCATTCAATTTTCGCCCAAACAAAGCTCAAGAATAGGCATTCTAGGCTAATTTTCACACTGGGAACTCAATGAAGTAGGTTTCAGAGACATAAAAGGTCATTTATAGGTGTTTTAGAGCATTTGAATATTTTTTGAAGTTCAGGGCCACCAGGTGTTGAGGCCATTGCCAGAGCATCCGAAGTCCAAATTTAGCAAACAAATAGTCATTTTCCCGAGATTATGATGTTTTAAACTAATTTGAACAGGTTCCAAGAGGATTTTAATCTTGTAATAGAAATTTGAGCACACTTAAAGCTAATACAAAGGACCACACTACGAATTTGGACCAAGGAGATGTAGCCCAGGAGGGGTGAACTCCTTTATCAAAAATCTGTGTGTTAAGCTCTGTTATGTGTGTTTGTTGTGTTTATAATTTATTTTGTTTATTCATTTAAAATTATGCTTTCTAAGCTTATGAAAAACACATAATTTGACCAAGTACATTGATTTGACAATAACATGCTCATAAACAAACCTATGAAGAATAAGTAAAACTAAGCAAAGATAAATTTATATTTGAATTGATACTAGCATAGTAATAACTAGCAATCATTTCAGATCATCCAAATTTCTTTCAACCTTGACTGAAGACATTTTTTATTTTCTTGGATTTATGGATATTCTCCTTTTTAGCCTTCCTCTTCATTATTTTTTCTGGCTGAGGGTGTTGTTGTGAGGATGGAGGTGTAGGTGGAGGTTGGTATGCCCTGTAAAACAAAATGGTACCAGGTTTGATTTATTTTCCTTAAATCTTCTTCAACTAACACCTTTATGAGAGCTTGATGATATAATTTATATTCTGAAGCAACAGTGTGAGTTTAGATCCTTGCTGACATCTTTGTCATACTCTTTATCAAAAAGTATGAAAAATTAACGGTCTTCATACCTACAACATGAAAAATATATCTCATATGATAAAGAAACACTATTTTATACCTCCTTTCATAGGTGAGGTAAAGCTTGATGAGTTTAACAACTTCTGCCCATTCATTTTTGAGATAGTTGCTTGGAATTCCTTTGGCCCAGTTAGGATCTTTGTGTGCATCCTTGAGGAAATTTTTGAGGTCTCCTCCAGTGATAACCTGACCTTTAAACCACCTTTCTCCTTCCTGTGGAAGGTTGAATGCCTCATCAATTGAATCTGTTAAAACCTACAATGTAAGACCATAGCCTGTGTCTTCTTGTCCATTGAATGAGTTTGCAAACCCTTGAGCTACTCCTAAGTGAGAGCTTCCGAGTCTAGTGCACAAAGAGTACCACCCTACTTGGAAAAAAAATCTTGTCAACTTCGAATTTGCATCCACTAGGCCAACAACTTGTGGTTCAATTCATTTTATCTTCCCTCCTCTTTTAGTCATATTAAAAAATTAATAACTCTGTCTCTGAAAATCGATAGGTGGTAGAGCTAGAAGAGACCACCTAAAAAGTGTTGCTTGTCTCTTCCTCTGAAATCCTATTTGAAATCAAGACTCCTCCTCAAACTGCAAATCTATAAAACTCGTTCTCCAACAGCTAGGCTCACAACTGATACTACTCTTTCTTTTTCGATGGTTTTAAAACAACAACGATGGTTCACCATCCCATGCAATATATTTTTCATGACAAATATCCTTGACCGTAGTATGCACCACATGATAGCCATCATAATCTTCAGTTGGCTATGTAACATCAAATAGCATGCTATAGGTGGCTTGAAATAATCGAATCTATAACTGGCAGTCACTTCCACCGCATGCTCTCTTATTGGCCTAGATTTCCGACAGCATATATGTGTAACCATATAAATTGTCAATGCATTAAATCTATGGATCCACAATCTTTCCTTTTGAAAATCACGTACCTTGACATGAAACTGGACCAACTCAGTTGACAGACAGGATGGGATCAATGGCTGGGTTTCGTTATTGCGGATTGACACCTAGAATTTACACGTATACCATGACTTAAATTAATGTGACTGACCACAAACCTATCCTATCACATGGTTTAAACATAATGAAACAATTTAAAACATGTTTGAAACTAAAACATGTGGCTTAACACAAAGTGGATGCATATTTTTTTTTGTATTTAAAAAAAAAATAGGGGAAGTTACCATAATTTTTTATAGCATCAGAATAAAAGAAAAATAGACAGAAACAAGAATATAATAGATTGTCCGAAAAGGCTAAAACGGGCGCTACCGGAAATTTCAATAGCGACCAATTTTTTTTTTTTAATTTTCAAAGTCTAATCCTAAAAACAAAAAATTTAAAATGGACTCGCATTACTTAGCAAAGAATTGTGCTAACACTTGGGATCTGTCGAACTTGATGTTCTTGTTTGCTAAGGCTCCATTGAAACTTATTGTTGTATTAATTTTTTTGTGACCTACTAGGTAGATGTTGATGGACTACTAATATAAGAAGACTCCTCTGTAGGAAGAATTAAAGAATCCATAGGAAATGTATATAGTCTCTAAATTCTGGAAAAAAAAGAATTGACCATTGTCTTTAGCTTGTAATGTGTCCATCACCTTTTCTAACATTAATTTATAAGAATAGGACTGAAAAAAGATGTCATCAAATTGATTCTTCTCATGAATATATCTCCTTATACTCGTAGTGGCAGCTACTTACTTTGCTTCTCCATTAGGGTCGTATAGTAGGAAGGGTATAGTAGTCAATTTGAGCTCCTGTATGGGTTGTAATTATTTCTTTGCATGCTGGTAATTCTCTAGAGAAAATATTCCAAATGGTAATGGAAATTGGGGATATAAATTCTTGCTATAATCCTTCAAAGCTTTAGTTAAACCATGGCCAACCAAATGATAGGCGACCTCCTGGAAAATATACTTATCTAGGATGTAAAGGGGAAAGACAAGTGGTGGAGCATAAATTCTCCAAACCTGAATATAAGTAAATAATTCTTCACCAAACCAAGTTCCAAATTTCCTTAGATTATCCATAGCCTCGAGGGACATTATTAGTGGTTTCTTTTCAAACACTAACTCATAGATGGAAACCATAACCCTATGGAATATTTGATAAAAATGTTCAAAGTAGTTGGTATCGCACAGGAATTTATAGTAGATACAAATAGGTAGAGGGTCTAAGAGAGTCCATTTTCATCCATGGAAGGGAAATATAAAGTAAAAAATAAGCAATCCATGATATAGGGAGACATATAAAAAGGAGGAATTTTATTTTCAGACACAATGCAGGATTGGCATAATGTAAGGATATGTTTTTCTATATTATTAGATAAGATAGTAGCCCAATCAAAAATGAAACCCTTAGAAGTGCCATCAATAATGGGAATCAAAGAATCTGCGAAGTGTGAGTCATTGGGGAGTGCATACAGCCTACACAGCATAACAACCACTTGAAAAAAAGGATTTTAAAATGAGTTAGCTGGGTACCTACCATCATCATTGTTTTTATGTTTGTTGGGGTCCCATATCCAGTATTTGATTGAGTATACTGTTACCTTGTGCCTTTTATCAAACTTCTCCACATACTGCTTATTGAAATGACATTGTCGATATGGTAGATCATACATGTCCTAGAGGTCTTCTACTGAAATTGAACTAGTAGTTGTGCCTTTCTTGGTATGATATTTCCTCTCCATAATAAAAATGTCCTTCCCTATCCATATTATCATGTATGTATATGGCATAAGTCTCAACCTTGCAACAATTCTATGAAGAAAGGAATTCAATGAATCCTCTATAGTGGGCTATGAATTAGGAGACTAGTCGTCTATTGTTTTCACTTTCACTATTATTTATAGGCCCTCATCCTTGAAAATCTTATAAATGTTCTCCCATGACAAAATCCTCGAATCCATAGTGCAAACCATGTTGGAGAAAAAACCTTCTTTTAGAAATTTATCATCTCCCTCTTCTCTATATGGGCTAGCTGGCTTGGGTATGGGAGTATTTTTATTCATTTTAGCCTTATTCATAATTTTTTTTTCTATAATCACTTTAATTCTCTTGTAATAGTGAAATATAGGTTTAGTAGAGAAAAGTAGCTTATTATGAAAAAATGCATAATAACTGAAAAATCAGGGTAAAATGGAGTTATAATAAAATCTTATTTTCAATATTAATGTTCCATATTAAAAAATTAATTATCATATTGATTGATTGGATGGGTGGCGGTGGGAAGCCATGTGATAGAGCCACATAATATAGCCACATCATATCTCAGATTCCCGGATCCTGGAAGTTCTTAAAAATTCAATTTCTATAATATTTAAGAGATTCTAAGCTTCTAAGTTTAATTAACTCCAATGCCAACATTTTTAACAATAATGTGTATATGTTTTCCATTACTCAATACAATGGCGTGGATCTCAGATTCTTGGATCCCGTAAGCATTTCAAATTATAATTATAAAATATATCCAGTACTGCGTGATTGCGAGTTATCTAAGGAGTTAGGATGGCGAGATTGCAGGAAGCAGCTTAGGTGAGAGAGTGACTAGAGTGGGAACACTTATCGATAATTATCATATCCCAGATCAAAGAATGCATTTAAAAAATTACTTCTGCGAGAGTTAAGGGATCCTGGGATTCTGTGATTCTGGGATTTCTATGAACTTCAGTGTTTTTAAATATTTTCAAAGGTTTATTTATATCGAAAAGGATTTATAAGACTGATTCTATTGCCCATTTATTCCTTAAGCAATCAATTAAGATTAAATTAAAAAGTTTGCAAGACAATCTATAGCTTGAAGAAAATTTAATGGGTCCCTATTTTTTATTTAAAATAAAAAATAATGGGGGGTTGGTCTATGTTGCAACAATTGGCGATGCACTAGGTGAAACAATTATATCTGCAAAAAGGTACAAAATTTTTAAATATAAGAGAAATAAATTTGAATGATATAATGATACTAGAATTCAGATTTCTTGGCATAAGTCTCCCTAATTCATAAAACCAAAAACAATTATCATTAATCATGAAATTATAAGTATTTACCTCATTAATTGTGAGTATTTTAATAGCAAAATATACAATTAATCATAGTAAACATTTGGTATCAATTTATTTCTAAGAAGAAAAATAATTAGCATATTTTAGCATTTTCAAGATAAACTTCAATATCACAGGTAGAGTCATTGTTGGCAGAGCAGACATCCATAGCCTCGACACAACTACCTTTCAACCGTGGAAATTCCATTATCCCATACATAAGAAATAATTTTTGGATTATCTTTGAAAACTTTTATTTATTACATACTTTAATCTCAATTAAAAGCCATTGTACTAGCTTGATGAGTAGATATTAACAATGTCATTCACAAGACCCAACAGGAGTCAACAAGTCATCCTATGATGGGACCTCCTATCTTCTAGTCATATGGCTACAATCCATTACCATGGCTTGGTGACCAGATGTGGTAATGTCACTAATATTAGAACCTATGATCATTGTAGGTCGGCTCATGATGAGACCTCATGTCTTTCAATTAATTTATATTTTTGAATTACACACTAAAAATATCAGACTATTGGATGGGGAAGCATATCTATTCCTTAAGAAATGGGATGGTGGAATATATTTCCAACTCATACTTGACTAAGTTTGTATCTCAGAGGCCGATAAATTTAAGCCCACTGTTAATAAGAATATTTTTCTACTTATAGACTTGAGGTTAAAGGTAATTCAAAGAATAATGACAAAGGAAACCAAAATAAATATAACCAGGGGTTCTATTGTGGAGGAAATCCTAACAAAATTATAGTAATATCATTATAATGATGGTTTATTTTATAGATAAAATTTCATATAATAATAGAGAGAAAACATTGTTACCGATGAAATAGGTAACCTCATTGTTACCTGCTTTTTGAAGTATCAAGAAAAACACCTGATTTTGAAAAAGTGGCGATGTACAATCAAGAAAAAAAAAATTGAGCATGTTTTTGGCACTTTAATTTTTTTTCATTTTGTTTTTTTTTTTTTTTTTTTTTTTTTTTTATGTGATGTTTTTTATGTCGATTTTGAATAGTGATGGTGTATCATCACCAACATTTTTTTATAGGATTGATTTTGACACCATAGATTTTCTAATGTCTTCTTCTTCTGTGAGATGTTTATTTTTAAGTGCATTTATGTACTTGTGTTTTAAAAATAAAAAAAATATATATTTTTTTAAATAAAAACTTGTAATGATATCTTCACTTTTTCATATAGATAAAAGATGGAAAAATGATCAATATTCTAAAGTTTATATTTTCTACATGTTTATGTATTGTTAAATAATTTTTCAATGCACATCAAAAAATTGTCGCTAAAAAACCAGTATTTTGAACCATACGACAAAAAAATACAGTTTTTCAATATAAATACAATGCAAAAAATACACTTTTACAGACTTTTTGTTGGAAAAAACATGTTAAATAAACTAATTTTTTGGGAGAATCTTAACAAAAAAAACTTAAGAAAATAACATTTTTACTGAATTTTATGTCAAAAAATAATAGCAATCACATGTTTTTTGCAAAAAATAAGGGTTGTTCTCATAAAATATAAAATTCTAAACATTACAAGTAAAACTGATTAATAGTTCTAAAAAATAAGCTTTGTTTGCAAGCATAACTTAAACATCATCAACGAACTTTTTTTGGCGCTGTGGGAATTTGAACTTCGGCTGCGCGCGAGTGTTCCGGCCACCGCCCATCCTAGGGCTTTTCTACAACAATGGAGGCTCTGGGCATAGCCCAGGATCCTCCCCCTCTGCCTCCCCCTTCTAATGCTGACACTTTTCTTAAACTTCTGAACTCTCTGCCGAAGAAGAAAGCAACAGAAGCTGCTAAGTTCGTTAAACGTCTGGAAGACATCCCTGAGATCTCGCTCCCTCCTGAGGGTCTGATCCAGGTCGCCCTGTCGTTGGCTAAGCGTGCTTTTGTGGGCCATTTCACAGGCCTCTATCCCTCGCCCAAAACCACAGAGAACTGGGTTGCAAGGAACTGGTCACCGTTGATTAAAAACAGAGTTACTTCGTATTTTCTAGGGAGGGGATTCTTTCTGTTTGAATTTTCTGATAAGGAGGATAAGGATCTGATATTCCAGAACGGTCCCTATTTCATGGGACCTCAGGGGTTGTATCTCAAAAATTGGACGCCCGATTTCGATCCAGAAGTCGACCTTCCTTCAGACGTTCTTGTGTGGGTAAGGCTGCCCAATCTGCCAGTGCATTGTTGGAACTGGGAGTCTCTCAAGCACATCAGAAACACCTTGGGAAAATTTATAGATCGAGCAAACAACAAATATCAATATGACTGTGCTTGAATCTGTGTTGAAGTTGACCTGGAGGTTGGTTTGCCTGAGGCAATAAAGATCAGGGTTGGGAGTTGGACTCACGTTCAAAAGCTGGACTATGAGCAACTTCCGTTCAAATGTCGGAAATGCCATGTCTATGGCCACTTTGCTAGAGGCTGTCCAAAGAATAGTGAAGTGGAGAAAGGCAATGAGGAAGGCTGGAATCAAGTCAAAAGGACCAAAACTACTCATAAAGCCCCTAGATCTGGAAACACAAATGGCAAAGGCCCTCAGGCAGCTCCTGGTATTCAAACACCTATCATGGAAGAACAAGGAAACAAGTTTGCACAGCTCAGTTCAGCAAATGAAGACAACCAAGAACTCGAGAAGCAAAAGGAAGGCTCGCCCTACAAAGAGTCCCCCTCGAAATCAAAACAAGTAGAAAGCAATGCAGATAGATCGAAAGAGATACTCATAGAAGAGACTGAGGAAGTTCAGGGTTCGAAGGACTCAGAAGAAGAAGGCGAAATAGGGGATTCGCAAACCTTGGCTAGAAGATCCTTGAGAGGTCGAAAATTTGCTTGTGAAAAAAGAGAGCAGGAGACCTATAAAGACAAACTCCAGGGAAGCCAACCTACTCTAGAGAAGCTATTGGCAAAAACTCCGAAGGTGACCAGAAATCAGTCTCAGATCTCCAAAGGAGCTCATCACCCAAAAAGCAAGTGATGAAGATCGTGTCCTGGAATTGCAGGGGTATGGGGAGCAGAATAAAAGAAGAAGCCATAAGAAGTCTAATAAGATCAGAATCTCCTGATATACTCCTCATCCAGGAGACTGAAATGGAGGACAAAGTCTTCCTCCATATCGATAAGAAATTGTGGAAGAAAAGTGATGTTCAAGCAGTCTTAGCTAGAGGTGCCTTAGGAGGCCTGGGCACTATTTGGAATTCTAACAAATTCTCAAGGATCAAAGAAATCTCCAACACCCATTGGATGTTCTCTAAACTGCAAAACGTTGATACAGATGAGACCCTTTGCCTATTTAACGTGTATGCTCCTGTCAGCGCCAGAGAGAAAAAGATCTGCTGGGACTCCATTAGAAGTCTGGCAGATTCTGAAGACCTGGAAAATATCATCATTGCAGGGGATTTTAATCTCACCTTATCATTTGCTGAAAAGCGTGGAGGAAGCATAATAAGGGATCCGGCACGGGAATGGGTTGAGAATTTTCTTTAGGATTGGGACATGATAGACATCAAGCCTTCTTTGGGTAAGTACACTTGGTCCAACAAAATACTTGGCCCGGGTCATATAGCTGCAAGGTTAGATAGATTTCTTGTTCAAAGCTCTTTTCTACTTCTTGGTCTAGAGTCTAGAATGCATATTTTCCCTTGCAGTGTTTCTAATCATCGACCCATCAAACTTGATCTTCTGGCCCATTTGGATGAAGGCCCCATTCCTTTTAAATTCAGTCCCCATTGGGTCAAGGAACAGTCCTTTTTTCAACTAGTAAAAGAGAGCTGGAAGCATCCAGTCAAAGGCTCTGCCTTCTTTGTATGGGAGGAAAAACTCAGGAGAGTTAAAGCAGCACTAAAAACTTGGGTAAAAACCTTACCTAATCCTGCAGTGGAAAGAAAAAAGATTGAAGAATGTCTTGAGATGCATCATCTGGATTCGTAAAATGTAGAGATCACAAAAGAAATTATAGACAAGGAATCTGACCTTCAACATAAGCTTCTTAAGGCAAGCTTGGCAGAGGAAGAGTACTGGAGAATGAAATCCCGTAGTCTCTGGCTTAAGGTGGGAGATAGAAACTCATCCTTCTTCCATAAACAAGCCCAAGCTCGGAAATGCCTCAACTCCATCTCATAAATCAAGGAAGAGACCACCAAGCATAGAGATATCCGAAGTATAAAAAATGCTTCTTTCATTCACTTCAAAAATTTGTATAGCGAGGAGGAGGGCCTGGGGTATATTTCAAATCTAGTGAATGAGGTGCCCTCCCTGATTACTGCCAGAAAGAATCAGTACTTGGAAGCAAAGATCTCTAACAATGAAATAAAAAATGCCCTCTTCACAATGGAACCAGATAAGGCTCCGGGCCCTTACGGATTTTCTGCCATATTCCTGCAGACCTGTTGGAAGATTGTGGAAAAAGATGTATGCAGAATGATTCGGAAATCACAATATTGTCAGAAAATTTGGGGAAGCACCAATTCGTCATTCCTTGCCCTCATCCCCAAGGAGAAAGGCACCAATACCTTCAACAGGTTTCGTCGTATTTCCCTTTGCAATATTGGCTACAAGCTGATAAAAAAAGTGATTGCAAACAGATTGAAAACCATCCTCCCAGACATTATTCCAGAGAATCAGGGAGGCTTTATTCAGGGAAGACAGATTGTGGATAATTTTATCCTGGTCCAAGAGGCGATTCATTCAAGCTTGATTCGTAAAGAGAAAGGAATGGTTGTCAAGTTAGATCTAGAAAATGCTTTTGACAGGGTGAGACATAGATTCCTGATGGATGTCCTGCGCAAATTTGGTTTTAGCTCCAAATTTATCAACTGGATCAAGGCTTGTATCAGTGAGCCTTGGATAGCCCCATTGGTGAATGGGAGGGCCATTGATTTCTTTAAAGCTTCTTGAGGACTGAGGCAGGGGTGTCCTCTCTCCCCTCTGTTCTTTGTCCTCCAAGCTTCTGTCCTCAGCTTCCTCTTGAATAAAAAGCAGCAGGACCAAGAAATAATGGGTTTGAGCATTGATAGAGGTGTTAAAAATATAAACCATGCATTATTCGCGAATGAATCCCTCTTGCTGGGTGCTGCCCTTGTGTTCTCGGCTAAAAGATTTAAATATGGGTTGATGAATATTGCGAAGACTCAGGAAGCAGCCTCAATAAAGGAAAATGTCATATTTACTACTGGAACACTTCTGCCAGCATGCTTCAAGCCATATCCTGTTGCTTCGGATTCGCTGCCTCCTTGTCATGGTCATCCTTCAGGTATTTGGGTCTCCATATTTTCCAAAAATGTGCTATCAGCAAAGACTGGTTACCCCTGCTGGAAAAATTTAAATTTAAGATTCATTCCCGGGGATTCAATTGGCTAAATCTGGCAGGAAAGACAGTGCTTATAAAAGTTGTCTTAAATAGCCTTCCCATCTATCAGTTTGCAGTTTTGCTGGCTCCAGTTGGAATTATGAGGAAAATGGAGGATCAGATAAGAAAATTCTTCTGGAAAGGCGGGAAAGCAAATGAGAAGAAAATACCTTTAATAAGATGGGATAAAATTGCCTTGCCCAGAATGGAAGGTGGATTGAATTTTAGGAGTATTAGTACACAAAATTTAGCGTTGGGTACAAAGCTGCTATGGAGGATAATTGCCCCAAATCCGGGTTGGGCTCAGCTAGCCTTGTGGAAAAAATACTTCCGTGGGCAGAGAAAACGTTGTCTAGACAATCCCATAGCAAACACTGGCTCGATGATCCACAAAATTTGCGCAAAAGCCTCCTCCTTAATTAGCCTCCACGCGCATTGGATCCCTGGAAATGGAAAGCACATTAGAATCTGGGAGGACCACATTATGGGCTGCGATCCTCTGGCTGATGATTGATCCCTGGCTTTGTTGAAAGATTGGATGTTCAAAGCAGGATTTAAAACACTGCGGGATATTTCTCAATGGGAGAATGGTGATTGGCAGAGTTGGATAAAGATTGAGGTGCCCCAGAATCTATCCAATGAGCACGCAACCTTCTTAGCCCTCCTAAATGGCAAGGCCCCTATGAACAGTAAGAAATTGGATACTCGTGGCTGGGGATCGACCCCTGGGCATTACACAGTCTCGCAAGGTTACAGGCAGATTTTATCGCATCCTCACGTTCCTCCTGATCCGAAGCCATGGAAAGGGATTTGGTCTCAGTCCTCGATTCCTAAAATTGACTCTTTCTGCTGGCTCCTATGTCATCAGAGAATCTTGACGGATGATAGACTTCAAAAAAGAGGCTATCTTGGGCCTTCTCGTTGCTCGCTGTGTGGAGAAAATGCAGAAACGACCGCCCACTTGATGCTCGACTGTAAATTTGTTACAGATATTTGGAAAGAGGCCTTAGGCCCATGGAGTACTGAATTCTATCTCCCTAATAGAATCTTAGACCTATTCTCAAATTGGATGCTTTCGTACCCTGGAGGTACTCCTCAGAATTCTCACATCAAAGCTGCCTGGCTCGTCCTACCTAAATTAATCTGTTGGCAAACATGGCTGGAAAGAAATCAAAGGATATTCAGAGATAAGAAGAACGATCACAAGATAGTCTGGGTTAAAATCAAAATTCAGTTAAAAGATTGTTTGGGAGAGCAGCTAGACGGGACAGACCTTGGAGATCAAGATTCTGCTTGGAGCGCTATCCTTGACCTCCATTTCATTGATATTGCCAGGCCTCCTGCTCCTCTAAAAGATTGGAAAATTTGACTTAATGCATCATAATTCTTGGAGTCTTGCACAAAGCAGGCACGTAACATCCTTTCCTTTGACGGGGCAGCAAAAGGTAATCAGGGTATTTCAGGAGCAGGAGGAGTTGTTAAAAATGCTGATGGCAGAACTGAGCTTAGATACGCCTGGGGAGTGGGCTTCAACGCCAGCATTCAAGTTGAAGCTCTGGCTCTTCTCCAAGGTCTCAAGCAACTTAAATTTCTTGGTATTAATGATGCAATTATGTTTGGCGACTCTCAGTCTATTATAAAATCCATTGTGGACAATTCTTCTCCTTCAAACTTAAGACTATCAAGATTGATGATCAGAATTAGAACCCTGTCGAAATCATTTCAGAGCCTGAAATTCTTTCATGTTAAGAGAGATAACAACAAACATGCTGATACTGAAGCTAATAAAGCTGTTCTCCTCTCCCTCGGAGTCCTCCTCAGAGATGGAGAAGAAGGCTGGGATCCTATCCCTTAACTATCTGGTTTTTATGTTTTAATGTATTTTATTGGAGCAATTTGTCTGCATTTTCAAACATGGGAAGATAGAGGAGATTGATTGAAATATAATCTGTAAAAATCGCTGGCCTAGCAAGGAAAAAGCCTTTTTTTTTCTGGTCAGGGAAAAATCTGGGCATTGCCTAGCATCATGTAATCAGATTTGAGGCAATTATGCCAGGAATTAATATATCACACTAACCGCTTCTGTAAAAAAAAAAACTTAAACATCATCAACAATATCAACTAATACATCTTCAACATCATCTAGAACAACATTGATGGCTTCTTCCGCAACATTTTCTTCTTCATTTTGATCATTCTCATCTTCTAATGGATCTTTCATGTCAGCAAATATTCCAAAGTGTCCCTTTCCAATCATTCCATATAATGCTGGTTGAGGTTTCTTTGCTTTTTTTTCCACACGTGATTCATTAAAATCTCCTTTCCTCAAACCAACTTCTTACTTCGCATCTGGAAGGAATTTAAGAGCGTTAATTCTTTGTTGAATAAATTTGCATTGAACTGGGTCTTTCTCAATGACAATGAAATTTCTTCCTTTTAGTAGGCAACATGCTGGTGTTGTACCTAATCATCAAGCACAAAAAAATTAAGTAAGAAAATTAGTATGGAGACATAAAAATTAAAAAAGACAACATTTAAATTTAAATTGGTATAATAAAACTTACCTGAATTTGAGAATAAATCCAAAACCCATTCTCCTTCATTTGAACATAGATCTATAAGATAGTTAATCAATGCTTGTGGTTTTTGATAAATGTTAACTATATCTCCTCTTGCATATTTATCCTCATATGTTAGTTTTCTTAAAACTGCATCATAAACCAATACTTGAATATGACTCTTCCCATCTACTCGATTCATAATAATATGCTTATAGCTATCGTATTTTGTCCAACATTCAACATGGATGAACTCACAATCATTTATAATAGGTTGATCTTTGGAAAAAACAATATTTGACTTTTGCCTGTAACATAACATAGTAAAAGTTCAATTAAATTTTACATGAATAATTTTTTTTAGGAGGAATCAAACATACAATTTCAAAGTCTTACCATGTAAGTTGCATCCTTGAGTTTACTTTACCCTTGAATCTTATTAATAACATTGGAAACTGTGTGTCTGAATGAAATGTCAAAATCGCCAAAGTGGTGATGTTGTCACTTCTTGAAAACCCGTAACCACTTTACTAAAAGCTTGATAAGTATATGGTTCTCTATCATATTCAATGTCTGGGAAATTGAAACCATGAGGAATATCCGCAATAACTAGGCCATATTCCCTTTTAGGTATTAGTGATGCAATGTCTTCACAGTCACCTTGTATTATTTGATATTGGACACAGTCAAGCCCATTCCAAATGTAATGATTAAGAGTAGGATCAAGTTCAACATTCATAAGACGCTTCCTTCTCATGTTCTCCATCTTAATTTTTTCAATAAAGCTTTTGAAAGTATCTGGTACTCCATTTCCATCCTTCTTCGACATCTTTATATATATATATATATATATATATATATATATATATGTATGTATGTATGTATGTATGTATGTATGTATGTATATATGTATGTATGTATGTATGTATGTATGTATGTATAAGTAATAAAATAAAAATAGTTTAAATATGAATAAAATAAATTTATAAATCAATATACCTTATTGAATGCAATATAAAACTCTTTTAGTGTTGATGTAGAACTTGCTTCTGGGTAGTTACGTACAACATCATCCCAACTGTCTTCATTCAACATTTTAACCATGTGTTCTTGTATTTTCATAAAAAAATTCTGACTGAATAAATCAAGTTAAAAGCGTTAATATACTGACATGTATAACAAATTCTACCAACATCATTATGTTTTATTTAAAAGAAAATTATAACGAAAGAAAAATAAGAAATAATTCAAGAAACTTACTTTTGAAATTCTGCACACATTTCTTCCATTGATAATTCACCCGACTTCACACGGGATAATATTGATTTGACTAATTTATCATCCTTCACACCTTGTATTGTTCTCCAAGGTGTGATAGTCATATCCTCTGGAAGCTGCTTCATTTCAGGACCCCCCTTACTGTTGGTACATATTATGGGTTTACTCTTTCTAACCTTCTGATTTTTTATGGAAATATTCTCCCACCGATCAAAAATCTCATCAATCAAATTCCATACCTCCCCAGTTCTAAATGCCAACTGAAAAATGTTATCTGTGCCTCTGAAGAAATTTGTATTCAATTTTCCATCTTTTGTTTTTTTTTCATCAATTTGATAACCTGTTTCCATTAAACATTCCTTTCGAAATGCTACACTAACATGTGTCTTATCCCCACCACATTTTTCTATGAATTCATTATGAATAAATCTGACCCTTTGGATGAAAGTCATTTTCATTCTGTACTCATTATCTTCATTATGATCCCATGCCAATAACTTTGATTCTATTTCTGTTAAGCCAGCGTAAATGATGCATTTCACTATTTGAAAAAGATAGTTATTGGGATATTCTGCAATCAATTGTCTCTTAGCCTCTATCGAATAGTTCCCTCCAATTACATAATATTTATAATCAAAACATTTTGTCTTGTCAAATGCTTGTTTGTTGGGAACCTGACGTGGATCGACAAGAACGACATAATCCACCACATGCGCATATGGATTGAACCTAAACAATGTTTCCAAATTATGTACATGTAGGTGATGGGCCTTTCTAATTTGATATTGAGATTGTCCTTCATCTGGGCCATAAAATTGGTTAACATTAAGCTCAAATGTTTGGCCACCAAGAATTAATTTATTCTTCCTCAACTCTTGTCGAATAGCATTTTGTTTTGTTTTAATAATGCCATCCTCTAACTCAGAACCTGGTGTTATGATTTCTCTGCTTCCGTGAGAGCTTTCAGTTTGTTCTTCACTGCTGCTCATGACCTTTACAGGTTCACCAATATTTGATTTCCTAGTCTTATTGGATAACATATCAGTTTTTTTATAAACAAGCTCCCCTTCATGAGGTAAAAGAGACACATATTTGGCGATTTTTATTTTTGGTGTCTGATCTGTTTTCTCCTTTTTCACAACAGTCCTAATCTCCTCCTCACTAATTCTATCATAATTTTATGTTTTATGTTCGACACCTTCAAAAGAAACATGTTTAATTTTACTATATTGACCCACCTTAGTGACTCTTGGTTGATCCCCTTTTTGTACTATTGCAGTGTCACGAGCTATTGCTCTTTGCTTCAATCTCCTTTCCTCTACATTGTCTTTGTGGAAAGTGTTGATCACATCCATAATATTTGGCACCAACATATAAATACCTTCAAACATGTTTGAAATACTTGGAACAAAATCCTATGAAACAAAATAAAACATGTCAATGATCAATAATTTATAAAAAATTGAATCATCCTTACAATAATACATAGAGGAAAAAAAATAAGCATACTTACAATGTTATTTGCAATGTTGCTTGATATTTCTTCAGAAAATTTTGAAGATATTTCATCTGTGTCATACTTGACGATTGATAGACGATATCTAACCTTCTCACATTTCTAAGCCTTCCTTGCAAGAAAATAAATAGTGTTTGTATTCGGGACCATACATATGTCTCGTACTCTGCCCATCACATCATATGGCTCATTTAAGTCAATCATACCACAAATCAGATAGATGTGTATATCAGCCTCTGTTTCACTGTCTTCAAGATACCATGAGAAATCATTTTTATCTATTTCTTCGGCGTTCTTCCAATCAGAAATAAGCTTTAATGAACCTGGTGTCCCACTTGCTTGACTTTTATTAGTGTGTGCAACAATGTCCTTATTGCGTCCAACAATGTCCATAGTGCGTCCAGCTACAACTTTAGATATTGGAGTTGTATCCATAGTGCGTCGAGCTGCAGCTGTAGATTTGGGAGCTGCTGCCCTAGGTGCAAAAACATTCACAGAAATCTTTTTTGATGCCATTTTCCTGATTATATATATATATATATATATATATATATATATATATATATATATATATATATATATTAGTTAATGGAAAAATAATGTAGATAAAATAAATTTAATAAACAAAATTTATTTCTAAAACTAAATAGCTTGAAATTAAAGCAGTAAAATTAACTATAAAAATTTTCATTTAAAAACAAAATATTATAAATCATATGTATATATATCTATATAATATGTTTTGAGTACATTTTATAAAAAATTTAAAAATGTGTTTAAATTGTATAAAACAATTTTAAAAAAATAAACTACTATTTTCAAACTTTAGTTTTTGTTTAATATTTAAAAAAAACAAAAAAATTACTAATTATTTATAACAAATGTTAAAATTAAATATATATATATTTTTTAAGGGAATGATTTTATTAAAAAAACTTATAATCTTTTAATATGTTTTAAAATTTTAAAATTTAATTTTACATTACATAGCAATTGAATAAAAATAAACAAAATAAAATAAAAGAAAAAATTATTTTACTTTACATATCAATTAAATAAAAAATTATAAACTTAAAATTATAAAAAATTAATATAAAAGTTTATAAATTTATATAATCTTTTAATATATTTGAAAATTACAAATTTCAATTTCACATTACATAGTAATTAAATAAAAATAAACAAAATAAAATAAAAGCAATTAAACAAAATAAAAGAAAAAATTAATTTTTTTATAATGTTGTTTTAATACTTAAATTAAAAAAAAAAATTAAAAAAGAAATTTAAATATTTAAATATTAAAAACAAATGTTATAATATTATATTTTTTTTATTTTTTAAATTGTATTGTTATATAGTTTTTTTATTTTTTTATTAATTTATTGTATTGTTATATTAAAACAAATGTTTTTTATTTATTTATTATATTGCATTGTTTTTTTCTTTAATTATATAATGTTTAAAAACAAAACATAATTGTTATTTAACAAATTTTTTTTTTAATATATTTTTTATATTTTGATATTTTTAACAATTATTATATAACAATGTTTTTATTATATTATATAACATTTTTTTTATTATTTATATATATAAAAATGTTTTTATTAATTTTTAATTGTTTTATTAAAACAAATTATTTAAAAAAAAAAAATTAAAAAAAAATTAAAAAAAAAAAAAATTAAAAAATCAAAATAAAAAAAACAAAAACAAAAAATTGTTTTATTAAAAAAAAATAAAAAATTAAAATTAAAATTAAAAACAAAATTAAAAAAAAATAAAAAAAATAAAAAAATCATGGGGTTGTCGTAGACCGTGCCCACTGGGCGCCAGAGGACGGCCGGGCGGCGCCACGGGGGTGGCCTAGCCAGCCTCAGGGCCCCCACTAGGCGGGAGGCCGATTTAGACCATGCCCGCTGGGCGCCGGAGGCCGACTGGGCGGCGCCACAGGGGCGGCTCAGCCGGCCTCAGGGCTTGGAATCGGCCTCTCGCCCAGCGAGCGCCCTGAGGCTGGCTGGGCCGACCCCGTGGCGCCACCCAGCCGGCCTCCAGCACCCCGCGGGCACAGTCTACAGCAGCCCCATGATTTTTTATTTTATTTTTTTTGTAATTTTTTTTTTTTTCCTTTTTTTTAATTTTTTTTTTTTAATTAAAAAAAAAAAAAAAAAATTTCATATAGTATAATTAATAAATAATTATTAAAACATTATTTAATAATTTTTTTTTTTTTTTAAATTATAAATCTTCCAGGAAATCACATAAGGAATTTTTGGAACCGACGCGTTTCGAACTACCAACTGTAATTCATCATAATTGTTATTAAATAACAATTATGTTTTGTTTTTAAACATTATATAATTAAAACATATAATAATAAAAAAAACATTTGTTTTAATATAACAATAAATAAATAAATAAATAAAAATGTTAAAAATATCGAAATATAACAAAAAAAAATAAAGAAAAAAAAAACAATTTATTAAATAACAATTATGTTTTGTTTTTAAACATTATATAATTAAAAGAAAATAACAATACAATATAATAAATAAATAAAAACATTTGTTTTAATATAACAATACAATTATATATATATATATATATATATATATATATATATATATATATATATATATATATATATATATAAAAAAAAAAAAAAAATATGATATATAACAAAACAATAAAGAAAAAAAAAATTGAAGATTTAAAATTAAAAAGAATAAAACTAGGGTTAAAATTTAAAAAATAAAATAAAATAGAGCTAAAATAAAAATTCTCAAAAAAATAATAATAAAAAATATTAAAATTCATTTAAATAATAAAACCATGATATATTTTATGATAAAAAAAAAAAATACCTTAATATTATATTTTTTATCGTCGTTTATAGTTTTTATAATAGTTAATTCTAAGTCTTAAAAAAGAAAAAAATGCAAGATTTTGTCATAAAACTAATTAATTTTATATTTACTACACTAAATATAAAAAAAAATTAAGGTTTTGATCTTGAAACATTTATAAACCTGTATGTTTATCTAAGCTAGGGGGTTTCATGTTTTGAGAAAATAAATTTTGAGTGATTAATTATATTTTAATTGATTATTTGTGAGAATTTGTAAATATGAGAGAAATTAGTTTCTAGATTATATAGAATTAATGATAGAGCCTAAGTTGGAATTAGTTTCTAAGTTTTAGGGATAAGAATCTATCTTTTAGGGATGTTGAGAGATTTAGGGATTTGTTGAGATTTTAAAGGGATAGAGCTCAATTTAGTGCATTTTTAATTTGTATAAATTAGAAGGCCTCAAAGGCAATTGGGAGGTAGGGTAGAATAGAAAGGAGAAGTAAAGCTTGGGCAGCCAAGGCTTGTAAGCCTTCGGCAATTGTAAGGCCATCACTGTCGCACATCCGGCAAAGACAAGTCTGTAAGTGCTTTCATTGTTAATGTAAAAAGTGGTTTCAGAATTGTGTAATTTGATTTCTGGAGTGGAATATATCTTCTGCTATTGGGTTTAAATGAAGAATGCCCGTTTTATATAATTTGGTTGAAAAATCGTTGTTTATGAGTTCATTGCAAAACTATTGAAGACAGAAGACATTGAATCGAACATTAAATCACAATATGAAATATTGATTCATTGCAATATAGTAAATCAATAAGACAAACAAATGTTAATAATATGTTTGGTTATTAATGGCCATTAAAGCGAAAGGTGTCTGTAACGTAATGATAGTGTTGATGAAACGTGATGAATTGAAGTTAAAGCAATTATGAGATAGAACAATGGGAGCATAACCAAGATCTCGGTGATTTCTCTCCTTTAGTGAAAACTCTCTATTCATGTCTGGATGATATTACTACGGTGTAAAAGTATCGAAATAAAAGCTGTTGAAGGTATGGAAAATAATCTAATTTCTCGCTTTCAGACTTGGCCAACGCTAAATTTGATGCTGCAGGAAAAGCTTAATGTTTAGAAACAACAAAGTTCTAAATGAAGACTGGTATTAATCACGATATAAAACAACGTTTCAGATAAATAATGAGTTCTGCGTTGTAAGTCCACAGGTATAGATCCAATTGAATCGACTTTCATTTTGAATTTATGGGTTGAGCGCTGACTAAATGGAGATTTGATATGCTGGATCGAAGTTGATTGCAGAATGTTGGGATCGCTTTACCTATTGAGTTGGGCGATGTAATCAAATCGATGGAGATCGATTCGAGTCTTAATTACAGTAAATAAATCAAGTTAAAACGTAGACAGTGTTATGGTAAAGTTGTGGTTTGATTCTCGTGTCATTTTATAATGCAAATGCAAAGTGATTTGAGTTTTATTAGCGCTGAAGAAATTGTGGTTAGTAAACTAAACTTTTAGGTTGAGTTCTGATTGAAATCGACTCTGATTAAAGACTCTTTTTGTATCTAAACACACTGTCTTGGCACTGGAAAGGCTGTATGAACAAGTTAAAGATTGAACGCTGGCATTTAAGACTGTATAGAAAAATGGAAATTGCAATATAATTACAGAGGTGCAGGCACTGAGAATCATCTTATAGGAATTACAATTGCAGAAGTAAAATTTAATGAAGCATTTGGGACTTAAGGGTGGAAACTTGAATTGAATAAAAAATTAAAGACTTGCGCTATTGGAGGTAAGTTACTTTGTTCATATGAATTCTGGTCAAATATAAAGAGCGCGGTTATCAAAACAAGCAAGTTGAGTCTTGTTTACATTGTGTGCAGTGGTATTAAACACATTGGGCATTTGTTTTGTGAATTTTGATTGTGAACTAAAATCAGATATTAAAAGCCCTATGTAATGGAAATGATTAATGATGAAAGCTTGAGAGTATGTAATGGAAGTTATGATTGAGAGTTGAGTTTTAAATAATCATGGTTTTATAACCATTGTTGTTTTGTAACAAAGAAGCTTCCGAAAAGAGTTGAATTTGCCAGGAAGGGAATTTTCTCAACAAGAAACAAGATTTGCAATTTGATATGCAACAGAGTGTGATTCTGGGGTTTGCAGGGTGATCCTGCATCATTTTTGGTATCAAAGCATGGCTCTGTTGAAATGAAAAATGTTTATTTTCTGAATGAGGACAAGAAGATTTGTTGAACTGAAATGTATTTTTGAATGTGTGATGAATGATGAAGATCAGATTTTAAATCTGATATGCAGCATACACAATTGCAAGTGAACAGGATGGAAGAATTAAATGGAGACAAGATCATGCAAGATCTTAAGAGGTGAGTTGATTTTCTAATTTGAAATTTGTAAATGCAGTTTATGGTTGCAGAGAAGATGATGGCAGAGAACCTGGAATTCAGCTAAACACTGGATAAGGAGGACAATTGCAGTGTCCTGAAGAAGAAGGTGAGTTGAAGAGATAGCTTGGAGAGAGCAGAGAGAGTGCTCAAGGGTTCCAGAGGCAGTGAACCAAGTACTTACCAAAAGACTAAGTGAGGAGAGCTTAGTGAGGTAAGGGGTAGCAGAAGAGATTGTTGTCGTAGAGGCTAGTACAACTCATGGTGAGTGAGAAGCTCATGGAGAAGATGATCATGGAGGATCAGAGAAGAGAGGAATGCCACAGAGATGAGATGACTGCAGAAGTTCGAGAAAGAGAGATTGCAGTAATAAAGGTAAAATTGCAGGTACTAGAAGAATGGCTGCAAGCGCAGGAAGATCAGAATAGAAAATGGATCTTTCCACTGAAGGGAAAGAGAGTGATTTGGCGACAATTGCAGGTGAAGTTGAGGCAAATTGTGATTGCCTTATTGAAAAGGGAACTTAGAGTTCTTGAGCCAGAGATGGAATTTGAAGATTCCAAATGCAGATTTGTTCAGAAGGAAGAAGCAGTCAAGATTGAAAAGTTTTGTGGTTTTAAAACTGACGAGTTGTGTATGTTTGCAGGTACAGTACAGGGAGATGAGCAAGCTTTAGAGTTTGTTCAGGAGAGAGAAGAGTTGAATCTGAAGGCTGTTCAGATCGATGCTGAGATAGCAAGATCTTAGAAGGGAATGAAGACAGAGGAAGCAAAAAATGATAAGTACTCTGAAAAAGAAAGCATTGATGTTTTTGCTGTTACAATACAAGAGAGAATTCTTGTGGATGATGAAGAAGAAAATCAGTCTGAAGTACAGATAAGGGAAGTAACAGCTCATACTGTTGAACATTTTATGCAAACTGAAAGTTTATGTATGAATGCAGGTGATGATGATATGCTTCAGCAATGCTAAAGAGAAATTGCATTGTTGGAATATTTGTTGATAAATTCAGAGTATGATAGAAAGATTGCAACAGACAAAAGAGTTCAGTACAATGAACGAGAGCAAAAGGACATCTTGGAGACAGATGGTGAGAAGGCGAGACTAGCTGACAGTCTCATGGTGAATACAAATCAGCATATTGATGTGCTGACAGAAGAGTTGGGAAGGAACTTAGAGCAGCATACTGAAGTGTTGCCAGGGAAAGATGAGGAGAAAGCCAGTAAAGATTTTCTGAGTCCTGAAGAAGACTTAGAGCTGCAGATGACTGAATCTACAAGTGAGACCGTTGGGTCTTGTGATTTTGATGCTGACAATTTGATTGTGTTTACAGGTGATGTAGAAGATAGTCCATCATTTGGAATTGTCTTGGAAGAAGGAGAATAGTCACAGAAAGAAGATGAGACAATTAGGTCTCATAAGCAGAGGCTTGTTACCATGGGTGACAAGGAAAAGTTGGCTTGTCTGTATAGCCAAGAGAAGACTGGTGTACGAAATTTTGGAGCTGCTACAGTGACAGAGGGTGAAGCTACAGTGTTTACAAAACTTGATGATGATGGACAATTTCTGAAGATTGTCGAAGGGGAAGATGGAGATTATGCTGGAGTTAATTTGCAGCATGTTGATGAAATGCTGAAATGTTTGCTGGAGACATTTGAACCAGAGAAAAAAGTTGCAGATGAAATTGCAGATGATGAGCAAAGAAATGTTGCAGAGGGACAGGAAGTTTGGGAGGCCGCAACATGTGGAGCAACATCCATAGTGATAGCTAGAGCAACATGTTTTATTGAAGATGCTGGAAACAATCAGCAGACAGAGGATATACTGGACAGAGAAATTGAGTTGATAAGGAGGTTAATGATGAAAACATCCCAGAGGAAGACGCCAATAAAGAAAAGGAGTGACAACAAGAGGAAGACAGTAGCAGACTTGGAAGGCAGAGCAAGTGGAGCACTACAACACAAAATATGGAAACCTGGGGGACAACAACAGATAACAACAACAGTAAAGCAGTTGACAAGCAAGGAAAGATTACAAAATAAGATTTGGGATCCAGGAGGAAATAACTATCCAGACTTATGACCAGGTGGTCATGAATTTTCTTACATGGGGAGTCTGATGCAGGAGCATTTGCTCCGAGAAAAACACCTTGTATTTTATCTAAGCTAGGGGGTTTCATGTTTTGAAGAAATATTAAATTTTGAGTGATTAATTATATTTTAATTGATTATTTGTGAGAATTTGTAAATATGAGAGAAATTAGTTTCTAGATTATATAGAATTAATGATAGAGCCTAAGTTGGAATTAGTTTCTAAGTTTTAGGGATAAGAATCTATCTTTTAGGGATGTTGAGAGATTTAGGGATTTGTTGAGATTTTAAAGGGATAGAGCTCAATTTAGTGCATTTTTAATTTGTATAAATTAGAAGGCCTCAAAGGAAATTAGGCAGGTAGGGTAGAATAGAAAGGAGAAGTAAAGCTTGGACAACCAAGGCTTGTAAGCCTCCGACAATTGTAAGGCCATTACTGTTGCACATCCGGCAAAGGCAAAGTCTGTAAGTGCTTTCATTGTTAATGTAAAAAGTGGTTTCAGAATTGTGTAGTTCGATTTCTGGAGTGGAATATATCTTCTGTAATTGGGTTTAAATGAAGAATGCCCGTTTTATATAATTTGGTTGAGAAATCGTTGTTTATGAGTTCATTGCAAAACTATTGAAGACAAAAGACATTGAATCGAACATTAAATCCTGTGTGAATGGTTAATTTGCAATGTAATGGGAAATCAATCTGAATAATCGATGTTGTAATAATATGTTTGGTTTGTATTGTAAGTCTACATCGGGCGAAGGAATTGGTACTGTTAATATCGATATGATAGTGTTGATGGAACGTGATGATGGAGATTGAAATGAATTCATATATGACAGGCAGACGCAACGAGTCTCAGTGATTTTCTATACTCTCCAACCTGTAAGTGAACTCTCTATTCCGTAATATCGGATTGCTGATGTACACGGTATAGTATCGAGATCGAACTGGAAGGTAGCCACAGATCGAACTCACGATTTCCTCTTGGCTTTTGAGACTTCGCGCCGCTAAATTTGGTGCGCTGCCGCGGAGGGAAACGTATTTAGGAAACAAACGAGTTCTAGGTAAGGAATGAGTTTGGATTGGAAATATAAAACAACGTTTCAGATAAATAATGAGTTCTGCATTGTAAGTCCACAGGTATAGATCCAATTGAATCGACTTTCATTTTGAATTTATGGGTTGAGCGCTGACTAAATGGAGATTTGATATGCTGGATCGAAGTTGATTGCAGAATGCTGGGATAGCTTTACCTATTTAGTTGGGCGATGTAATCAAATCGATGGAGATCAATTCGAGTCTTAATTACAGTAAATAAATCGAGTTAAAACGCAGACAGTGTTATGGTAAAGTTGTGGTTTGATTCCCGTGTCATTTTATAATGCAAATGCAAAGTGATTTGAGTTTTATTAGCGCTGAAGAAATTGTGGTTAGTAAACTAAACTTGTAGGTTGAGTTCTGATTGAAATCGACTCTGATTAAAGACTCTTTTTGTATCTAAACACACTGTCTTGGCGCTGGAAAGGCTGTATGAACAAGTTAAAGATTGAACGCTGGCATTTAAGACTGTATAGAAAAATGGAAATTGCAATATAATTACAGAGGTGCAGGCACTGAGAATCATCTGATAGGAATTACAATTGCAGAAGTAAAATTTAATGAAGCATTTGGGACTTAAGGGTGGAAACTTGAATTGAATAAAAAATTAAAGACTTGCGCTATTGGAGGTAAGTTACTTTGTTCATATGAATTCTGGTCAAATATAAAGAGCGCGGTTATCAAAACAAGCAAGTTGAGTCTTGTTTACATTGTGTGCAGTGGTATTAAACACATTGGGCATTTGTTTTGTGAATTTTGATTGTGAACTAAAATCAGATATTAAAAGCCCTATGTAATGGAAATGATTAATGATGAAAGCTTGAGAGTATGTAATGGAAGTTATGATTGAGAGTTGAGTTTTAAATAATCATGGTTTTATAACCATTGTTGTTTTGTAACAAAGAAGCTTTCGAAAAGAGTTGAGTTTGCCAGAAAGGGAATTTTCTCAACAAGAAACAAGATTTGCAATTTGATATGCAACAGAGTGTGATTCTGGGGTTTGCAGGGTGATCCTGCATCATTTTCGAACCTAAAAACCTTTAAAAAGTAGTTTTTGGACACAAAAAACTATAGAAAAACAGATTTTCCCAAAAATCGTCTTTAAATTGACAGAATAGAAGGAAAACTAACCTTTGAAATGCAAAAAGCTGTTGTGACTAATGCCAACACAACGCCTCCACAAAATTACGAATAGCAACATAATTCCTCCAATGCCAATGCAATGGCTTCATGAAGTTACCAATGCCAATGCAACACCTCCACAAAATTACCAATAGCAACACAACGCCTCCAATGCCAATGCAATGCCTCCACGAAGTTACCAATGCCAACGCAACACCTCCAGAAATTTTCTCTAACAAATACCAGAAAACTTGATGTGATGTGATGAATATAAACAATCATTCTTATTATATAGCGAATATTGTCTGATTGGTTTACTATTTAACGAATGTGGGATTAAAATTTCAAATTTCAAATATTTACATTTAGTTTATTATAGTTTATACTATAGTTAAAATACTTATTATTTGCATGTAGTTATCATAGTTAATATTTTATTTAATATTTACATGTACTGAATGTTGAAATTCAAATATAATCTCAGATTAAAAATTAAAATATGAAATACTTACATGTAGTTAATTATAGTTAATATTATAGAGAAAATAGTTAATATTTTCATTTAGTTATCATAGTTAATATCTACATGTACTCAATGTTTAAAATCATGGAATTAAATTTTAAAATCTAAAATATTTACATGTAGTTAATTATAGTTTAAATAGTTAATATTTACATGTTATTTTTGTAAATGTTTACATGTAGTCAATCTTAAACCTTTCAAATAAGAAAATTATTTTAGTTTTAAAGACATGTATGAAAGGAATATTTTGTGGATATTTTGAATAGAAAGTATGGTGAAATATTTAAAGACCAACAGTTTATTAATAAATTTTGAAATATATTTTAGATGAATATAACATAAGTTTAAAATTTAAAATTTAAAATATTTACATGTAGTCATTATAGTTAAAATAGTTAATATTTGCATGTAGGTATTATAGTAATATTATAGTTAATACTTACATCTAGTCAATGTTAAATCATTGAAATAAAAACATTATTTTAGTTTGGAAGGCATCCATGATAGAAATATTTTGTGGATATTTTGAATATAAATATCGGTAAAATATTTCAACACAAATAGTTTATTAAAAAAATGTTAAAATTTTTTTTTGACTAATATTTGTACCAAATATTTGAAATGAAAATTTTGGAGGGAAAGTTTTTCGCGAAATTTCTTGGGGGGAAATTTTGGGGGGAAATTTTTTCGCGAATTTTTTTGGAGGGAAAATTTGGAGGGAAATTTTCAGTCTTTAAGCTATATATTGTAAGTGGGAGAGGAATTTTTATCATTCAACCAATTCTTGTTGAAAGCCATGGTTTCTTCTGATAGCGAAGTTTTTCTTTGTACAACATCAACATCTTCGTCACGCAACAACTCTATTCAGAGTGATGAATATAGCGGGAGTTCGTTCACCATGAATAGAGAGTCAAAAAATCGACTTGGTCGTAATCCTAAAGATGATGAGAACAAAATTGATGAGGCGTAGCAAAATGAAATTTCTGTAAATCGAGCACTAGTTATACCACTTACTCTTAATCCTAAGGATTATGAAAGCAACAGTGATGAAGGGCATGATGAAGAATTTTCAGAGTCAAAAGTTTCACTTCGTCCTAATCCCAAGGATTATGAGGACACCATTTATGAATAGGGAGATGAAGAATATTCACTTAAGCTTAATCCTAAGGATTATGCGAGAACAACACATGAAGAGGGGAATGAATAATCTGCAGAGTCAAAATATCCACTCTGTCCTAATCCTGAGGAGTATGCCAACACCACTAATGTAAAGGGGGATGTAAAATATCCAGAGTCAAAATATCAAATTCGTCCTAATCGTAAGGATTATGTGAGAACCACTGATGAAGAGGGGAATGATAATGTTTCAGAGTCAAAACATCCACTTCGTCCCAATCCAAATGATTATGCTAGCACCACTGATGAAGAGGGAAATAAAAAATTTACGGCGTCAAAATATCCACTCCGTCCTAATCCTAAGGATTATGCAAGCACCACTAATGAAGAGGGGGACGAAAAAATTCCAGAGTCAAAATTTCCACTTCGTCTTAATCCTAAGGATTATGTCAGCACCACAGATGAAGAAGGGAATGAAGAATTTGTAGAGTCAAAATATGCACTTCGTCCTAATCCTAAGGATTATGTCAGCACCACTGAGGAAGAGGGGAATGAAGAATTTGCAGCGTCAAAATATCCACTTCATCCTAATCCTAAGGATTATGCGAGCACCATTGATGAAGATGGGGATGAATTTCCAAAGCTAAAATTTTCACTTCATCCTAATCATAACGATTATAATTTAACCACTGATGAAGGGGGGGATGAAGATTTTCCAATAAATATATATTCAAGGCATTCACTTATTCCTAATCCTAAGGATTATGAGAGCTTCAGTGAGGAAGGGGAGGGGCAGGATGAAGAAATTATAGTGAATACAAATTCAAAGCTTCCACTTATGCCTAATCCCAAGGATTATGAGAGCACCACTGAGGAAGGAGAGGATGAAGATTTTCTTGCAAATGATAATTTTAGAGGCACATATATGAATATTGCATTTTCTCCAAGTGACCATTTCAAAGACACTCATGGTGATGAAGAATTGAATCCTCCCAGGGAAGAATTTGAAAGCATGGGTCAAGATGGTGAATAATTTCTTTTGAGTCGGGGTTACAAAAGTGCTGATGATTCTTATGAAATTTTTTCTTCAATTGATGATGGTAAAGAAATTTTTTCAGGTAATGATGTTGATGAATTTCTTAACTATGTTGAGGATGATGATAGTGGGGATAATATTCCTCCTAATGGTGATGAAACTACTTTTACAAAGGATGATGGAATGATGAAGCTGTTGCAAGAAAATATTGCAACTAGGAGTAGGAGTAGACCTTTTCATATCAATCCAAAGCATTCCAGTTATACAAGGGCGAGGATAAAATATCTCACAAAAATATTTTCTGTCGTTCATTTGATTTCAAGTGAATTTTTTCGAAGGGATTGCTTGAAAAATATGGATTTCAACTTTGTTTTGGAGAAAAGGAAAACATATATGTCAATGAATAAAAGCGTGCAAAATTAATATTTAGTGGGTTGCATGCAATCTACACTAGCAGGTTATGATTATCATATTGGGAATGTATTGCTTTGCAGAAAGGTGTTCAAAATGTTGCATTCAATTGGTAATTTTCATTTGTCAAGAATCCAAGATAGATTGGAAAGGGATCCCACATATTATTCAGAAGCACGTTATAAACGGGAGGTGGGGCCATTTGCAAATACTGCTAAGACATGGATGAAAGACTTCTTTTCAAATCATGGAGAGTGTATGCCAAATAAAGACACAATACATATTCTAGATAATTTCTCGAGACGAGAAATATTCATGTTATACAAAGATTATGCAGAAGCTGTTGAAGGAATTGGTAATTTTATTACATATTCTTATTTTACAAGGATATGGAAAACTGAATTCAACAATGTTCGTATTCCTAAGAAGATAAGGATAGGGATTTGTAGCACATGTGCTTCTCTTAAATAAAAAAGAGATAATGTCAAGGGGAAGAAAGAGGTATGTGTTCAAAACATTGTTTTTTAAAATTTGATACTTATCAACTATGAAAATATATTTATTCATATGTTTCTTTTATTTTATGTACAGATTCTGTTGTCAAAGAACTTCAAGACCATCGCAATCAACAAACAAGTGAAAGGAAAAAGATGTATAAACATCAAAAGAAGTGTTATGATCATCCAAATAAATATCTGGGATTGATAATTGATGGTATGGACCAAAAGAAAACACTTCTTCCACATTTTGTTGGCACGCCAAAAAAATTACAGGAGGAAAATTTTATTCAGTTTCACTTGGTTGGTTGTATGGTATTTAATGAGAAGATGTTTCCAAGAGTTTTCTTCACAACTCCAAATATTCACAATGATGCAAATCTGACCATAACTATAATCCATGGTGTGGTTACTCATTGGTATGGGATTCTTCCTGAAGTTTTGTATTTACAATTAGACAACACAAGTCGTGAGAACAAAAATCAAGTTCTTTTTGGGTATCTAAACATGCTCATTGAATTGGGGATTTTTAAAAAGATAAATGTTGGTTTCCTTCTTGTTGGGCATACTCATGATCATATTGATCAAATGTTCAGTCGTTTTTTAGTAACATTGAGGAGGAAAGGTGTTGGGAGCCTCCCATCATTAATTGAATGTATTAAGAAATCGTACATTCCAGAGCCTGTTTTTCATGTGTTGGAAGAAACTATTGACATGCGAAGGTTTATTTTTGGATCGCATGGTGAGGAGAAATGCATTGAACAACTTAACGACATTAGCTTCCAACATCAATTTCGTATCAAAAAAATTGATGGGATAACACTTATATGGGGCAAGAAGTATTCAACTGTTGAAGAATGGGGACCATCATCAGGTTTAGCATTTTTGAAGTTCATTCCAGAGTGTCCAATATTTTCATCAAAGATATTGTTATTACAATCAGTTGATGAACTCCATAATGCAAGAAGGAAGAAGAGAGACATAAATTATTCTGAATGTCTAGAGGAAATTAAAAGATGTATTAGAGATACATATGAGTACTTCGATGTTGCTGATTCATTTTGGTGGGAGTCTTTTTTCAGTAATAAAAGTGATATGATTTCAAGATCAATAAATGGCGATATGCTTTTGAAGACTCCTTTTTTTTGGCCAAAAAATATGCCAAATGAACATGAACATCAGGAAACACACAATGTTGAACAACAAAAACCTCAAGCTTTTATTAATTCCCCATAGGTAGAGGAAAGAGAAATCTATATTGGTTCTAGAAGATCATGTGCACAACGTGAAGCCATGGAAGACCTTTACAGGGGTTCTGTGTAGGATCTTAAGGAGGGTTGCATGATATCAGTGTTAGCAGATGAAGATCCACTTGGCTATCCATTCTGGATTGCCAAGGTTATAAAGGTCATTAATGAAAATGAAGAGATTACAACTGTTGATGTACATTGGTATGCCACAAGTACCCACCCTTTCAATGGTGTGTACAAGCCAGAGATGGTAGTGGAAAAAAGAATTGGCAGAAAGAGAAAAATAAAGGGCACAAATATAAAGTGTCGCCACACAGACGTCTTAAAATTGGAGGATGTTGACATACTTGTGTATGACTTCAATTTGACAAAGAGAGGAACTCTTTAGTTGCAAACCATAAATATTTTGAAGAAATTTCTACCAGAACAATTAATGTTGAGATGGGACTCTGCAGAATGTAGATGTAGATCTACAAGACTTTTGAACTTTGAAATGGTGGGAATGCATGTTGACTCAGATGGAGCACTAGTTGATGAAAGAGAAGAATATGGATCATCTTCATCTGCATCGAGCCATTCATTTGAAGATGTAGGTTATGATGGTGTGCCAGAACCTATGGTTGATTTTGAATAACTATCTAAGACACTTTTATATAATTGATGTTTGCATGGTAACTTTAAATAAATTTTTTGACTTCCATCTCATTTTTCAAGAAGTTATGAGACATTTCTATGTTTGTTGGACTATATGTTTTAATTATGAAGAATTCATCTCTTTAGAATATCGACAATGCAACAATGAATTACAAAAATAATTTATGTTATATTCAATGTACCAATGTTGATGTTTTAATTATAAGTAAAATAGAAAATAGAAACTAATGTTGAATTTTTATATTATGCAGTGATATTACCATGATATTATGTATTGTTACCATTTGGTATAAGATACTTTTAAAAATTTTAATAATTATATGCGTCATTGAAAGGGAACACTTTGTTTTGATGCTTGATTTTTAGGTTTTGGTTGAAATTAGATTTAAATTTGTCTTATGCTAAGATTTGAAAAAGGATAAGTTTTTATCCTTTAAAATTAAAATTACTCTTACTTGTTTCTGTTCAATGATAATTTTTTCATTTACTTGTTCATTTTTTTAAAAATTTTTAAGTCTTATAATTTCTCCATAATTTCATTGTTCAAGTATGTTGAAAACTTAAGATCGAAAAACTTTAGATTTATAAATTGTCATTAAGGTTTTTATGCGCTACCAAATTTTATCTTTAATGTTATGGTTAACAATAATTACAATTTTGGAGTTGTTTAGAGTCAAGATATTTTATGTTTAACAACATGGATGAAAATTGTTCGAAATGATAAGCCGTTCAGACATGTATTTGTTTATCTTTAACATTATCTATCAAAAATGTTAGAAATTTACGATTTTAAAAAATGTCCTAATATGTTGTCTTTAATTCCATTGTTGCAAGTGTCAAAATTATGACACAATTTTTTTTTTGTTATTCTAGCATCAACTGGTTTTGTTTTGAGGGTGTTTTTTCAATCCTTTTTTCAACAAACAATTTTGTTTTTAGCATAGTTTTATAAAATGTTGAAATTTGACCTTCAAACAAAAACCAAGTGCATTCTGGAAGACACACTTTTTGTTTTTGGGGTGTTTTTTCATGTTTTTCGAGACTTTTTGGGCTAGAGTTCCCGTTTTGAGGCCAGGTTACCTATTTCATCGGTAACATTGTTAGAAACACATAGTCCAGTTACAAAACCAAAAACACATTCAATTTTTAGATTATACACACCGGATGTTCATGTGATCACTTACATATTTACAAAATTTATCAAGACTTCTTGATGAAAAATATATTTTTAGAATTGGCCCATTAAGAGGAAGGGAATCTCTTCTTCCTTGTATATCTTGTAAAATAAAGGTTTATGGGCCAATTTATTCAGTAATTTGAAATGGTCCAAGCCATAAATTTTGGAATTTAGTATGCTTTCCTTTCTCTTCATGAGATTTATCCTATTTTAGTACTAAATCTCCAACCTGAAAGGTTTTATTACCAACTTACCTATTATCAAACCAATATTTGACAATTTTTTATGTTTGGCATAGTTCTAGTTTTCTTTCTCCCTTTTTTCCTCTAGCTTTAATATTTGAGATAGCCTTAATTGTAATGATGAAAAAGTTTTTTTTTCAATTGCTTGAACTAAAGCTAGAGAAGGTAGTGCTATATTAGAGGGAAGAATTGCTTCTTTCGCTTAAACCAAGACATATTGGGAAGCTCCTAATGACATTTTCTAAGTAATACAATCATCCCAAATAGCATAAACAAAAGCTTCGTGCCAATTTCTTTGATTATCATATATGGCTTGTTTAATGATTCTTAAGAGAAATTTATTTGTCAACACCACTAATACATTTTCCTGGGGATAGTAGTTGGAAAATTATTTAATCTTGAAACTTTAATCTTGAAACCTATTTTTAATGCAAATTCAGCCAACAAGTTACCAAAAGAATAATATTTGTTATCAAAAATAAATGTGCTTGGGTGACCAAACCTGGTAATTATATGTTGTTCAATAAAATCAATTACTTGATCAAAATTGACAACGTTTAGTGGTATGGCCTCCACCAATTTTGTGAAATATTTGGTCATTGTAAGGATATACATGTGCTTCTTAGATTATTGAGGAAAAATATCACCTATAACATTCATTCCCCATTGTTCAAAATGTTGTTCAATGTTCACTAATTGCAATGGTAAGGAAACTTGAAGATGGTTGGAAAGTTTTGCACCTTTTGACATGGGCATGTGTGTCTTTGAACAATGTAGGAGAATAATATCCAGCATGAAGGATCTTATGTGTAGTTGTATGTCCTCCAAAATTTCCTCCAAGTGTAGTGTCTTGTATTTCCTACAAAGCTTTATTAGCTTCAGTCTTTTAAAGGAATCTAGGTAGAACAATCTCATAACTTATTCTAAATAAAACTCCACTCACAAATTGATATTGATTTGATTTTAATCTTAAATTTTTTTTCTTCTTTGGATCTAGTTCAATAGGTGCATATCCATGAGTGAAATAGAGAATAAGATCAACATATTGTGATTTTGAATTAATAAAGCATACCTCTTTTATTTCATTGACTTCACCTTAAATGTTTTGTGATGAAGAATCATTAGAATTAGCATCTAATTTACACAAACCTTGACCACGAACAAGCTTGGTTGGCTTAATCTCCGAGTCATATTCCTGCAATTTTGTAACCCAATTTCTCTCTTCTCCCTAAGTTCTTTCTGTATTAGAAATTGTCTAACTCCTGAGAAAGGCACACTTACTTTGGTATGGTACTTGAGAAAAAGTGTTGTAAAATTTTTAATATACTTGAAGACAACGAAAGCTTTTTTCTCAACTTGTGAATAATTCAATTCATCCCCTTGAAGATTTTAACTATAAAATGCAATGGGAACTTATACTCCATCATTCTTTTTTGTTAGGAAATCTACATAAAAATGGTCAAAAGTAAAAGTATACAAAATGAATTCTTAAGAATAGTCAAGTGAAAACAAGGAAGGAGCTTGAATTATTGCTTTCTTTATTTACTCAAAGGCATTTCTTTCTGTTGTCCCCCACTTGTAAATAACATTTTTCCTAATCATATTTTGAAATGACATAACTATTTGGGAAAATTTCGGGACAAAACACTTTACAAAGTCAATTTATCCAAGAAATGACTAAATGGATTTTTTATTATTGGGAAGAGAAATTTTAGAAATAACTTTAATTTTATTAGGATCAATAATAATACCTTCCTTATAAAAAATAAATCCCAATATATTTTTCTTAGTTAAAGAAAATAAATACTTCTTAGGGTTCATAGAGATTTCATACTTTCTTCACCTATCAAAAATATGTTTAAGGTCATGCAAGTGACTACCTCATTCCTTAGAATAAATAGGTATTCCATCGAGCTAGCTAACTAAAAATTTGTTGCTGAGGCTTCTAAATGATAAATCCATGGCTCTCTGAAAGGTATCCCCTGGATTGATTAAGCAAAAAGGAATATTTTGATAAGCATAAGTACCCCATTTGGCTCTAAATGTAGTTTTTAACCTGTCATCAATGTTAGGGTCCTGTAAATATAGGATTCATAACTTTGATTTGAATCAGTTAAAAATCTTGAAATTTTGTGCATACCTTTGATTTTCGCAAATGTATTCCCAAATTAAAAAATGAAAAGAGGGTATGTCATCAAATAACAATCAAAGGACAAAAAGAAACAAAGATCAAAAGAATATTAAATATGAACCCCATCAAAAATAGATCATGAAAGTGTTGAAAGTTTAAATGCCACTACTTTATTTTAATTTTTGCAAATAATATTGTGTGCAGCTTGTCCTAAATTCCGTAATCCATGAGGGTCAAACAACTTAAACTTGACCTCTCATGCTTTAAATTTCACGTTGTTAGATAGAGAATAAAGATATGTCAAACAGTTTAAACTTGAAAAATCAGTAAATAGTAAAAATAGAGAATAATAAGGAGCTCAACAGTTTAATCTGAGCCCTTGGATGAAATAAGGTTATAATTAGATAGATTTATGCTTTAAAAATAAAATTTTATTTAGGGTTGCAAGCTTAAATGCATCCATGCAAATGAAGTAAAAAATGTTAGAATAATGATGGGTAGGTAGAAAGAAGTTGTGCAAGGCATGTAATAAAGCATCATTGGGCAAATTACTAATTTCCCCTCCCCCACAATGATCCAGTATTCAGAACCTTCAGTTAAAGAGGCTCAACGCACTTCTCTGACTTCTATTGGGACCGGACCGAAGGCTTAATAACTGATTGGTTAAAAATATTGGATTCCCTACATAAAAACCCATTTCATCAACATATTCACCCTTTTCCAAGAAATACAAACTCTTTTTCTAAGTAAAAAACCTTTTTGCTTAGAAAAAGTAAAATCCCCCTTAATTAATTTCATTTTCATCCAAAAACACACAGAAACCCACAAAATACAAGTTATCCTATGTTTATGTGTAAATATCAAAATGGGATAATTTTATGTTAAAATACCTATTTACACTTTACTTAGTTCATTTTATGTATTTTGATTCATTTCATCTAATTTCATATTAATTTCTAACCTAAAGTATTAAATCCCTTATAATACCTCTCCCGTATATATTAATTCATTTTTATTTTAATATCCCAGAAACCCACTTATTTAACATTAAACCTATGGTTTATATATCCCATGTGCCGAAAACAAACCCCGCCATATACCCCATAGGTTAAATGTTATATTATATTAAAAACCCGGTCCCAATAAACATAAAAAAATTGTCAATTTTTTATTTTACCATATAATATTTTCCTCGCTAATCAAATAAAACGTTGTTTTTTACGTTATAAACATATATTTTTAAACGTTTAAAACCAACCCTGCCATATACCAATATCGGGCCCCACGTCCTAATGCTAAGCAATTTCTAAACTCAATCACAGTCATTCGCATCCTGACCTTCAGATCTGATGACCACAAAAGTATATCGCATTTTAAATTATGCAACCTAAACCCATTTCAAACTCTGCAAAATGGATGGTTTTCCACCCTTATCTCTCCTCCACGCAGCAACGGATTACTAGATCAAATTCAATCCAACCAAAACCACTTACCGCCTTTTCCAGTGTGAAAACCACTGAGCAGTATTTCCGCCCATTATCAAAACCGCTCCTCTTCTATGCAATGGACCATTTGCAAAACACCTTTCTCCTGCCATGTGGAATCACCCCATTTCATTGCATCTTCCAATATTAAACTTCCAAACCCATCTTCCTATGTGTTAAAATCACTTACCTTTCTTGCAATACGATGTAAGCCACCATTCCACCTTCACTATGCAATAGACTATGCGATACATTGATTATTCACCCTGCGTTGCGAAAAACTACTATAATACCATTTCCAATGCAAAAATTATCCATACAGAGCTAGATTTCTTCCACATGCTTATCATTTAAATAAAACCCTTGTTCACCTCCTCGCAGACCTGCGTTTTCATTTAACAAATTACTTTATTGTTGCATGTGGTTAGCAGAACAAAAGCCTTGGATAAAACAATATAAATACTAGTTAAAGATCTGTTTTACTCCAAGAACTCACAAGAAAATTAATTCAAAGGATTTTCCTCAAACATTCCAGACATCAGAGTTAAAGGACAGTCATCCTGTGAAAGATAAAAGAGCATTTTAAATGTAAATATTAAAACAGGGCATTCATAACAGTCAGGGTAAAAGGAAGAGCTCACAGTAAAGGTTAAAACAAAGTTAAAGAGAAACCAAGGTAAAATATTAAAAGTAAATATAGAGGCAGTAATAGTTAAAAAAATATGAAAATACTTTCACCAACAACAATGAAGTTTATCCAAAGTGAAAGTAAAAACAGTTAAAAGAACAGTAAGGTTAAAATATGAAAACAAAGCATGAAGGGATATTTTTGCAGAAATTTCCTGTTTAAGTCATATTTTTGCAGAAACTATTGTGTCCAATCCAAGATAAATTTTTCAAAAATGGAGGAGGTTTATGTTCCTACGATGCTAAGATACAAATACGTATCTCACTTGATGCACAAGTATTACATAATGAGAGATACATGCACATATTTACAACCTATTTTGCCGACTATGCAAAATTTTGCTTTAAATATCATTTTGCAGAGCATATGGTGAACAACTCGAACTAAATTTTGGGAAAATGAGAGAGGTTTATCTTAGTAACATATTTATATACAAAAAATTCTTTCACTTTTTACATATCTATTTAATATTGAGATATACAAAGGTATCATGGGATCCAAAGTTTGCATAATTTCCGGAGCAAAATGCACAAAGGAATGAGACAGTTAGTGACTTGGATGCCCCATCATCAACTTAGAGTTGATATCAAATTCGAATTCTCTTATTTGTCACCATCAATCCATAATTATAGTTCCAAATAGATTCATTATTTTTGAGTGTCCTTTTGTTAATTTATATTTATGTAATACAATTTGAGATATTTCTAAAACAATCTTGATATTTTTTCAAGATATTATAGTTTAGAATTAGTATAAATACTTCATCCTTTGAAGTATTATTATGGAATAAATTGTTGAATATTTCTATATTCATTTTTGTTGTACTTGAAGGCTTTTGTGTTGCAAATTTTGAGTAGCAGACTGGATCAGATCAACCAGCATCATATTTCAAGATTCATGTGATGAGCCGTTGAGGTGAAGTATTTTCTACTTGTCATTGTTTATCTTCTTTGTTTCATGCATCCATATATGTGTTCCAAATTTAAATGAATAAACAAGATTATTATTTCCAGATTTGTTAAAAGCACCCTGTCTTTACTGTTTATCATTTCTATGTTTTCTGCTGATTTCCAGAGTAGGGAACCCTTAATTTCTCCCTCTTTCGTTTGACCTCTATCTACTCCTTCCTTTTTCCGGATCAAAGAATCCTTCATTGCTCTTTATTCCGATTAAACCACCTCACCAAAACAACCTTCCAAGATCTTCAAAGACTTATCTATCTTTCCCTGAAAACACTTAACTTTTTGACCTTGATCCTAGTTTCGTCTACTTGACATTTGACTCCTTAGCCCAATGGAAAAACATATTTCCCACTATCCATCTCATTAAGTGATTTTTCCCACCAAAACAAACCAAATCAAAACCAAATTGAAAAATCATAACTAGCCTAATATATTATAATCAAAACAAATTTAAATTTTACAGAGAGAGCCCTCTCTGAACCCTAAGAAGGCTAGATCTTAGAGTTTAAAAGTAGGTTTGTGGTTGCCTCAGACTATTTCCATCTTTAACCTTGAGAAATTACCGAGTGATAACATATTGGCGACTCCGTTGGGGAAGACAAACAGTTTCTTCAAAAATATTTTATAGGTTCAGATCTGATCTATGATGGTGGACAGTGATCAGACACACAAAGGTTAAAATCATCGACCTCGCGACTCCAAATCAATTTCACAATCAAGACTCCGCTGGAGGAATGAACCTGAAAGAACAATATGGAAAGATCAGTGTTTTAAATTGGATCTTAATCCAAGACATTATGTTCTTTCTCATTAAGAAATTTTTTCAATGTATATTTTATTTTAGAGAAAATCTTAGATTAGTTTTTAATTATTTTCCTTTGAAGATTGTAGGTACTAATTCTCTCAATCTCTTTGAGAAAATTTCCTATGAATCTAATGATGATCATTTTTAAATTAAGAAGCCTCAAATAATCAAGAATGATCTTAAAATCCCTATACATATTCCTGTACCATATAAAGTTCCTGATAGATATAAGCCCCTCATTTTAACTCCTATACTCCATGATTTCCCTGATAATTATTACAAATTTCTTCCCAGGTTTGATGGAGAAAATAATAACATCACTGCTGAAAAACATATTCAAGGTTTTGAAAATTATATGGATTTATTTGAGATTGATGAAAATGATTTTAAAATCAAAATTTTTGCTCTTTCTTTGCAAAATAAATAAAGAGTTGGTTCAAGAATCTGCCTAATGAAAGAATCTCAAATTTCCAGGAGTTTGTAAAAAATTTTCATGACAAATGCATAATTAAAGTCAATATTTTTGTGATCATAGAAGAATATAATGAGTTAAAAAGACATTCAAATGAAACAATACAACAATTTTCTGGCAGAATTAATCAACTTTATTATTTAATGCCATAAAATATTAGACCTCCTCATGATTCAGCTCTCTTACATTATCCAAGTGCCTTTGATCCATAAATAGAATTTAAGTTAAGAGAAAGACGTCCAGAAACACTTGTACAGATGCAAAACATTGCAGTTGATGTAGAAGTTAATCTGCAAATCAGAAAGGAAATGCTGAAAGCCGAAGAAGAGACGAAAAACATTGCAGAGGTAAAACTCATCCTTTTGGTAAGAAAACTAGATGAAATCATACAGAAGATCACTATGAAAGATGAATTTTTTGTTCAAAATCACCATGAAGAAATAGAAGAGGTTGATAGCCATGAACAAATTCTTGCTAATTCCAATTATCATAGATCAGAAAATGGATTTACAGATCAATATGAGGAGAATCAATATGCTGATCTAATGTGTATGTTTGATGACATTCCTTCTTTTTATGATTTTCCTAAGTATGATCATTATGATGATAGTTATGTTCTTCAAACTCAAGCTAACTTTACAGAGCAACCAGAAGCTATTTTGTGGGATGAGGAAATTCATTCTCAACAATTTGAATATAGTGATCAACCAAAAAAAATCAGCTATGAAAGTGAGGGAGAAAGAGCAAAAAATGTGGAAATAATTAAATATTCTTTACCTCTTTGTTTTTCTTTATTTTAGTTCATTAGAGAAAACTTTCATGCCATCAATAATCAGCAGTCTTTAGGAATTGTGATTGACAACAAAGAAGATAATGAAACTCTTGATCGGGATATTTTAGTTTCATAATTGTAGTTATCAGTTCCCATTGAAATACATGATCAAATGATACATGCGAATACTCTATCACTATGTTTTGAATCATTTCAAATTTTATAGGAAATGTGGTATAACATCTTTAAATAAAAGGATGAGAAACTTGTTGAAGTTTATGAAGTCCCATGGAATCCTATATGCCATTGGTTGTATAAATTTTCCCAAATTTTTCATGGTCTAATAGCAGATATGTTGGATATTGAATGAATTCAAAGCCTGCCTCCATTAAATAACTATGAAATTCAAAATTAAGATGATAAAGGTTTCCTCAAACATACATTTCCATCAGTAGAAATATCATCACAAATATTATCTGAAAGTTTGCAGGAAGATAAAGATGAAAAGAACATTTCAGTTTCATGGCTTGGAGGCCATCCAGAACAGATGTACAATTGTTTAGACTAGTTAAACATTAGTGTATATATCTTGGAAGATCCTTTTGAAAATTTTCTAGAGTCAACAAAGGAAATCAAGTATTTCCTTATCCTTTCATTTGTTGACAAGTTTATAGTAGGTTGCAGAATTATAGTTTTGATAATAAAAAATAAAATGCAACAAAATCTATCAAAGTACATATTTCTTGAATGGTTTCATTGGCTATTTCATTTTACCTAACCAGCAGTTGGAAAATTGATTAGAGTAAGTAGGTAGGACTTCAACTTATTTTTAGTTTTTCAATTTTCAGCTAGTTTTGAAATAATTCATTAATATTTGAAGCCAAGGAAAATGCCCTAAGATATTGATGATTTAGTAGTTTGGTTTGAAGGTTGCAACACCATTTAGTCTCAAATCAGATTTCAGTTTACAAAAAAGGGTGTAAATTTCAGTTCAAGAGTTTCAGTTACAGATATTTTATAACAAAGAAAATGCATGTTTGGGATTGGCTCAAAGGATCAGGCTACTAGTCGACAGTGTTCTTGACATCTCACATGGAGATTCCATCCCCATGTAAAGCCACTGTTAGGGTCCTATAAATATAGGATTCATAATTTTGATTTGACTCTGTTAAAAATATTGAAATTTTGTACATACCTTTGCTTTTTGCAAATGTATTCCCAAATTAAAAAATGAAAAGAAGGTATGTCCTAAAATAACAATCAAAGGACAAAAAGAAACAAAGATCAAAATAATATTAAATATGAACCCCATAAAAAATAGATCATGAAAGTGTTGCAAGTTTAAATGCCACTACTTTAGTTTACTTTTTGAAAATAAGATTGTGTGAAACTTGTCCTAAATTCCACAATCCATGAGGGTCAAAAAACTTAAACTTGACCTCTCATGCTTTAAATTTCATGTTGTTAGATAGAGAATAAATATCTGTCAAACAGATTAAACTGGAAAAATCAGTAAATAGTTAAAATAGAAAATAATAAGGAGCTCAACAATTTAATCTGAGCCCTTGGATGAAATAAGGTTAGAATTAGATAGATTTATCCCTTAAAAATAAAAATGGATTTAGGGTTGCAAGCTTAAATGCACCCATGCAAATGAAGTAAAAAATGTTAGATTAATGATGGGTAGGTAGAAAGCAGTTGTGAAAAACATGTAATAAAGCATCATTGGGAAAATGAATAATTCCGCCTCCCCCACAATGATATAGTATTCAAAAACTTTAGTTAAAGAGGCTCAGAGCATTTCTCTGACTTCTGTTGGGACTGGACCCAAGGCTTGATAACTGACTGGTTAAAAATTTTGGATTCCCTACATAAAAACCCATTTCATCAGCATGTTCCCCATTTTCCAAGAAATATAAACCCTTTTTATAAGTAAAAAACCTTTTCTCTTAGAAAAAGTAAAATCCCCCTTCATTAATTTCATTTTCATCCAAAAACACTCAAAAACCCACAAAATACAAGTTATCCTAAGTTTATGAGTAAATATAAAAATGGGATAATTTTATGATAAAATAACTATTTACACTTTACTTAGTTTATTTTATGTATTTTGATTCATTTCATCTCATTTCATATCAATTTCTAACCTAAAGTATTAAATCCCTCATAATACCCCTCCCGTATATATTAATTCATTTTTATTTTAATATCCCACAAACCCACTTATTTAACATTAAACCTATGGTTTATATATCCCATGTGCCGAAAATAAACCCTGATATATACCCCATAGGCTAAATGTTATATTATATTAAAATCCCACTCCCAATAAACATAAAACATTTGTTAATGTTTTATTTTACCATATAATATTTGCCCCGCCAATCAAATAAAACGTTGTTTTTTACGTTATAAACATATATTTTTAAACGTTTAAAATCAACCCTGCCATATACCAAGCTCGAGCCCCATGTCCTAAAGCTGAGAAACTTCTAAACTCAATCGCAGCCGTTCGCATCCTGACCCTTTGATCCGACGACCACAAAATTATATCGCATTTTAAATTGTGCAATCTAAACCCATTTCAAACTCTGCAAAATGGATGGTTTTCCACCCTTATCTCTCCTCCACATGGAAATGGCTTACTAGATCACATTTAATCCAACCAAAACCACTTACTACCTTTTCCAGTGCGAAAACCACTGAGCGGTATTGCCGCCCATTATCAAAACCACCAAAACCGCTCCTCTTCTATGCAATGGACCATTCACAAAACACCTTTCTCCTGCCACGCAGCATCACCTCGTTTCATTTAATCTTCCAATATTAAACTTCCAAACCTGTCTTCGCGTGTGTTAAAATCACTTACCTTTCCTGCTAAAATCACTTACCGTTCCTGTTAAAATCACTATGCAATAGACTATGCGATACATTGCTTATTCACCCTGTGTTGTGAAAAACTACTATAATATCATTGCCAACGCAAAAATGAGCCATACACAGTCCAAATTTCTTCCAATAACTTCTCAATTAAATAAAAACATTGTTCACCTCCCTACAGACCTGTGTTTTCATTTAACAAATTATTTTATTGTTGTAGGTGGTTAGTAGAACAAAAGCCTTGGATAAAACAATCTAAATACTTGTTAAAGATCTGTGTTACTCCAAAAACTCACAAGGAAATGAATTCAAAGGATTTTCCTTAAATATTCTAGACATCAGAGTTAAAGGACAGTCATACTGTGAAAGATAAAAGACAATTTTAAATGTAAATATTAAAACAGGGAATTCATAACAGTCAGGATAAAAGGAAGAACTCACAGTAAAGGTTAAAACAAAGTTACAGAGCAGTCAAGGTAAAAGAGTAAAAGTAAATAAAAAGGTAGTAATAGTTAACCAGAGATGAAAATATTTTCACCAACAACAATGAATTTTATCCAAAGTGAAAGTAACAACAGTTAAAAGAAGAGTAAAGTTAAAAGATGAAAACAGAGCATAAAGGGACATTTTTGCAGAAATTTCTTGTTTAAGTCATAGTTTTTCAGAAACTATTGTGTCTAATCAAGATGGATTTTTAAAAAATCGAGGAGGTTTATGTTCCTAAGATTCTAAGCTACAAAAAACTATCTCACTTTATGCACATGTATTACATAATGAGAGATACATGCACATATTTATAGCCTATTTTTCAGACTATGCAAAATTCCGCTTTACACATCAATTTGTAGAGCATATGGTGAACAAATGGAACTGAATTTTGGGAAACTAAGAGAGTTTATCTTAGTAACATGTTTACCTAAGAAAAAATCTTTCACTGTTTACATATCTATTTCAGATTGAGATATACAAAGGTATCACTGGACCCCAATTTTGCAGAATGTTTGGAGCAAAATACACAAAGGAAGGAGACAGTTAGTGACTTGGATGCCTCATCATCAACTTAGAGTTGATATCAAATTCAAATTCTATTCTTTGTCACCATCAATCCATAAGTATAGTGCAAAATAAATTCATTAGCTTTGAGTGTCCTTTTATTGACTTCTATTTATGTAATACAGTTTGAGATATTTGTAAAACAATCTTGATATTTTTTCAAGATATTCTAGTTTAGAATTTGTATAAATACTTCATCCTTTGAAGTATTATTGTGGACTAAATTTCTGAATATTTCTATAGTCATTTTTGTTTGAATTGATGGATTTTTTGTTGCAATTTTTGAGTAGCAGACTGGATCAGATCAACTAGCATCATACTTCCAGATTCATGTGATGAGCCATTGAAGTGAAGTATTTTCTAGTTGTCATTGTTTATCTTCTTTGTTTCATGCATCCACATATGTGTTCCAAATTTGAATGAATAAAGAGGAGTATTATTTTAGGATTTTTTAAAAGCACCCTGCCTTTATTGTTTATCATTTCTATGTTTTCTATTGATTTCCAGAGTAGGGAACCCTTAATTACTCCCTCTTTCATTTGACCTCTATCTACTCCTTCCCTTTTCCGGATCAAAGAATCCTTCATTTCTCTTTATCCCAGTCAAACCACTTCACCAAAAAAACCTTCTAATATATTCAAAGACTTATCTATCTTTCCCTAAAAATATTTGACTTTTTGACCTTGATCCTGGTTCTGTCTGCTTGACTTTTGACTCCTTAGTCCAATGGACGAACAGATTTCCCACTATCCATGTCATTAAGTGATTTTTCCCACCAAACCAAAAAAAATTTCACAATCATAACTAGCCTAATATATTATAATAAAAACAAAGTTAAATCTTATAGAGAGAGCCCTCTTTGAATCCTAAGAAGGCTAGATCTTAGAGTTTAAAAGTAGGTTTGTGGTTACCTCAGACTATTTATTTCTTTAACCTTGAGAAATTACTGAGTGATAACAATCAATATGAAACAAGATTTGATTTTACCCAGAAAAATTGTCTAAAAAAGAAATTAAATCTAAACCTACTATTCATTGCATAATTTATTCTATGGGAGGCTTTGGGAAATTGTATTTCTTAGAGGATTTATTTAAATTTATAAAATCTATGCAAATTCCAATATCACCATTTTTCTTTTTGATTGGCACTATATTAGAAACCCATTTTGAGTGACTTTCGAGAAATATGATCTTGAATTTAAGTAATTTGTTTAATTTTCTGTTGATAGAAGGCTAAAGATTTGGATGAACCTTTCTAAGTTTATGTTGTACAAGTTTGACATCAAATATCACAGGAATAGTTTGTTGAATTATGGAAGTGTCATATGTTTACAATTCCTCATAACTCCATGCAAAAATATCCATATATCTTCTAAGAAAATGGATGAACCTAAGCCTATCATCAAGGGAAATACCAAGTCCAAGATTGAAATTTTGAGGCTTCTCTTCATTTCCCAAATTAAAAAATTCAAATTTTAAAGTTGAGCTTTGAATATTGTAGTTGGCTGGACATTTAAATATGTCTTCCAATCATATAGATCCTCCAACTTGAACACAAACTTTGGAAATTAGTTTTCTATTTTATCTTCGTCAAAACACCTATTAAGCACCTTGTCATGCATGTCCTCATCTATGATTTGGTCATCATATGTCCCTTAAAATGTTAGAAAACTAAAAATTGCAAAATTGTCATTAAAAACTCTCCAATTGGTGATATTTTTAGGAATAGAGGGCCTAAAAATTAATTCAATTGAAAAACGATCGGGACAGAAACACTCGGGTGGAATTAATTTGTATGCAACATTAGATAACAAGTCAGCATTGGCATTTTCCAATATAGGAATAGGATAAATGCTAAATTCTAGGAAATGAGATTTTAATTCGTGAACTAATGCATGATAGTGTTTAAGATGCTTCAAAACATAATCAATATTATTTCACACTTGTTTAATAATGATCTCTGAATCACCATATACCTTAAAGAATTTAACATCTAAATTGATGGATTTTTGAATTCCTTGAACAAGTGCTTCATACTCTGCTACATTGTTGGTTCATTCAAATTCTAACCTACAAGTGAGAATGGTTTTCTCAATTTTAGGATTGATCAAAATACAACCAGCTCTTGCACCATCATTGGATTTAGACCCATCGAATTAAAAAGTCCAGAATAAATTATATAGATGAGTATTTACAAAAGAATTAATAATATTTATAAAATGAATATGCTTGTGAAAATTGTTCAATTTGATAAGAAACAGATTCAGGAGAATGAGGAGACCTTTGGGCTGTAAAATTTTTAAAGAGTGAATCAATAGAGTAGTTACCCACAATATTGTTTGTAAAAAAAATAACCCCATTATCTTCATAAAGATTACTCATACTGTATTTCAAGTGCTTCTATCTTTCTATCTTGATTTTACTTGGTTTTCCATGATATGCTAGCCAAAGATGAGACCAATCAGTATAAAAATATCCATTCAAATTCTCTGACCAATCTCAGTTCAACATAAGGCCATAAAACTTGGGTATATTAGTAACCACAATATCAATAATTTGGAAAACTTTAGGATTAGATGACAATCGAATTAGGACTTCATTCATTTATCCTAATAATTTAACCTTTTTTCAATTTAACTGAAAATTTTGGCTGGATGAATTTTGCAATTGTGATGATCCCTGATATTTCACCAAGGATGTTGCAACTCCAAGTGCTTATCAACTTAAATTATCAACCCGAGGTTCATGCAAACTTAGTGGTGACAATGTTATATGCACAACATTTTAGGTTCTACTCAAGTCATCCTCAGTCATGAGATTAGATAAAGGTCTTCACAGACCACACCTTCAACTAACTACAAAGAGAAAAGCATGTCATAATTCCAAGGATATGAACATGATTCTAACTACAAAAGTGAAAATGCCATTCATTCAATTCAAATGAAGAATTGAAATTGCATGAAGGAAAAAAAGGCTAGTATATTTTTCAGAAGAAAACCATGATATTCTATTTGCATACTTAATCAAATTAACAACATACTTGCATGAGTCATTTTCCTATTTTAAACTTTCTTGAAAATGAGAAATTCAACCTTCAACAAAAGTGAAAAAAAATGCTAATTATAATTATATTTGTTGTCTTATGGTTGCAGTGAGTAAATAATGGGGTAATAGTGGTATTAGAGTCTTCCCTAATCATTAAATCAAAGCTTGGGCATCATTATTCAAATTCAATATGTTAGGTTAAAAATCTAGAATGAATATGGTTGGAGAAAACAATGCTACATGTCTGTTATAGGAAGTGCTACAAGAGGCCTTGTTTTACTGTAGGAGGGGGGTCTAAAAGAGTGTTGAAGATAGAAATTGGGTATTGAAGGTAGAATAAGGCGGATGAAGGTAGAAGAAGGTGAGTGAAGGGAGTGGGAGCCCCTTTTCCAAGCCTAGTACCCCTTGGAGGTTTATCTTGCACCAAAGTTTGTGCCCACGGTGTCATCCATCTATCATAGCAGAGTGGTCTCAGTGGAAGAGTTTGGAAGCAATTTTGAAATGTCTAGAAGGGAGATAGAGTGGCCTAAGTGGATGTAGAAAGGTTTTCCCACCCTTTCAGATTAACACAATCCCTACAAACTAGAAAAATGCATGCATCAAATGATCACTATTACATAAAGGTATATTAACTTGGAAAATATGAGTTGAATTTTACTAAAATCTACTCTACCCTACAACACAACTCTAATTTCCAAACAAATAGTTCTAAATTCCAAGTTTCAAAAGCTAAAAATGAAAAAGGATTAGAGTCTAATAATTAAAAATTTCCAAGAAATCATAAACACATATTTTTGGGTTATGAGTGTGGATCTTCCAATCAGTCTTCCCACAAGAGAGATGATAGGAAAAACTGCAACTACAAATTTTGTAATATAACACCTACTGAAACAAGAAAAAAATTGCAATAACTTGAGTAGGAATAAGGAAGAAATACAAGAGAGAGACTAAATCCTTTGGGTTGGGACCAAACCCAAGGGTTTCAACCCTCCAAAACTAAATCAAATGCAGACCAAGAGTGAAATTTCGATTAACAAAAAACAAGAGTCACAAAAATCATATGAAAAATGAGAATAACAATGTCAAGCACTAGGCTCTCAGTAGATACTCATAACTGTAGCAAAAATTCGAATGCTAATGAGCCTATTGGTTGGTTTATTTATACAAAAAGTAGCTGAGGGAAGCTTCCTTGAAAAAAGGAGTGATTCCCTCCAAAATCATAAGATTTGTGGATCTGGTTCTCTTTAATCTTCACATATAGTTGGATTCCCTAGGTTTCTAGTGATTGCAAACTATTGGTGAGGATTCTGTGGTCTCAAGCTGAGTTTGAGAGTTAATTAGGTGGACAAGCCTCTTATACCCTCTCTAGTTGTCTCCATCAAGCCCCTGCATAGTAAATACCTCCAAAAATGATTATTTTTCCTTCTTATTAATAAAATTAGGTCATACAATATTATAAACGCCCTTTAATCTTCTTATTAAGAATATTATGGCTATAAATGTGAATTAATGTGAGAAAAAGAGAGTTTTAAGGGCTGGAGAATAGCACCAAAACTTCAAAATATACCTATTTATGGGACCCATCATCAACCCCTGGTGAAGTTTTTGCTCACCCTATGAGCAACTAAGTCCCTGATATGAGGCTCATTCATGGTCGTGGTGGCCTCTCTGATATCCCAAGGCACCTGAGTGGTGTGCCTTCCTGCGGATAGAAAGTTGCATTTGCCTCTATTTTTTTATATTCATTTTGTTCTTCTGACTGGTTTATTCCCTCTTGTAGGACCAATAGTAAGGGAGGATAGAGTTTGAGTCCTATCCACATGATCTTTAGCCTTTGAATGATTATTTTGTATATTGGTTTCTCCCTAAGGAATTCCTTAGTCTTTCTAGGGAGTCATATTCCCTAATTTTTAAACTGTGGCAGGGCATGCCATATTCTTTGGTAATCATGCAAAAATTTTGTCCCCACCACCCTAAATGTTATGAAGCCAGATAAAAAAATAGAAGAAAATATAGATCAAAAAAATTAAAAGGTATCCTCTTCGAGGGGGAAATATCCTTTACATTACATAAATTAACAATTCTTGGATGATTCAAATGAAAAAACCTCCTTTCTAGATATAGGAGTCTTGAAAATATAATCAAAGCCTCCATAAGAATAATAATGTAAGGGCACAATAATAACAATAGTGGTATTATATGGGGCACACTAATAACAATATGGGGACTACATGGGCACAAAAATAATAGTTAGGGAGATACATTAACAATAACAACAAGGGGATACCTTAGTAATATAGGGACCTAACATGACCCTCTCCTTCAAAAAAGTGTTATCCTCAATGCTTGAGTAGTTCTAGATGCTTCTATATAAATTTCTCATCCTTGCATGTGGAATCTTCAGTGGGTAAGTTATTCCATTTGATGAGATACTCTGAAATTGATCAATTTCCTAGCTATCGAGTTATTGTTTCCGCTACTATTTTAGGTTCCAATATGATTTTTCCTTCCTTGTCAATTCCTATAAATATTGTTTGAACTGGGGTTTTTTCACCTATAACCCTGTTTAAGCATGAAACATGGAAAACTAGGTGCACTTAGGAAGATGCAGGAAGCTCCAATTTATATTCCATCATACCAATGTTTTGCAACACCTTGTAAGGACCATAATACTTTGGTGATAATTTATTATCCTTATTAGCTTTCTTGAGTTACATTTGTCTATATGGTTGTATGCGTAAAAATACCTAGTCGCCTACATCAAAACTTCTTTCACTGTGATGTTGATATGCTTGTTGTTTCATTCAATTTTGCGCCAAAGTGAGGTTGTCCTTTAAGAGTTTAAGAACTTGTTGTCGATGATCGATGTGATATTCCACTACTTGAATATTAGAAATTTTTCTTAACTATGATGTGTTGGATGGTGTATGATATCCATAAAGTGCCATAAATGGGGTGATTTTTGCTGCAGTATGGAAGGAAGTGGTATATTACCATTCAGCTAGAGTTAACCAATTGAACCATTATGTTTGTTTATCAGATATGAAGTAACGAAGCTATCCTTCAAACATTTTTTCACTATCTCATTTTTCCCATTAGATTGAGGATGATAATATGATCTATGAGCTAATTGAGTACCCAAACAAGAAAATAATTCCGTCCAAAAATTTCCAGTGAAAATGGGATCTCCATCGCTTACGATAATCTTTGGGTTTCCATGTATCTTTTGAATTGTTTCCATAATTGCAGTAGCAATTTCACTGTCTTTAAATGGATGAGATAATGCACAAAAGTGTGCATACTCAAGATGACACTCTTTTATTTGGACTTGGGTAAACCTATGATAAAATACATTGAAACCTCCTCCCAACATTGATTTGGAATGGATAAAGGTTTTAACAGTCTCGGGGTCTTAATTGTCTCAACTTTATTTTGTTAGAAAACCAAACATTCCACCACAAAATTTTGAATATAAAATTTAAAGCCATCCAAAAAAAATTCCTTCTTAACCCTATGGTAAGTTTTTAAAAATCCTTAGTTCCCTCCCAAGGGAGAGGTATGCAATCCCAAAAGAATATTTTGTTTGAGTTGGGAATTCTTACAAAGATATAAGAAATATTTCTACCATAATGAATCAGTTTTCCAACTAGATGTATGGACAAATGTACTGGGATCTTCCTGCAAATTTTTAATGACTGTCCATACTTATTCATCATTCTTCCATTCATCCCTTCCTTCCGTTATCCAATCTAGCTGGATAATATAAATGGCACAAAGCAATGCGTCCACATCCTTATCCTTTCTTGACAGTGCATCTACAACAACATTTTACTTCCCTTTTTTGTAGATGATTTCAAAGTCATAACCAAACATCTTTGTGACCAATTTTTTTTTCTCTTCTAAAGATAATCATTGTTCCAATAATTATTTAAGACTATCATGATATGTTTTTACCTTGAAGTGTCTTCCCATTACGTAAGGTCATCATTGTTTTAGTGCATGTAGTATTGCCAACCTTTCCTTCTCATTAATATGTTTGTGTAAATACTTTTCTTTGATTAGATGACTTTCAAAAGTAATGGGTCTTCCTTCCTAGATTAAAACAACTTCAATTCCATTTCCCGAGGCATCACATTCAATAATATATTTTTTTTTTGAAATATGGCATAGATAATACCAGTGCTTGGCACATTTCCTCTTTAAGATGTTCAAAGGCATTAGTTGCTTATTGAGTCCAAGAAAATGCATCTTTCTTCTGTAATGTTGCTAGAGGTGATGTTATTCTCCCATAATTCTTAACAAACTTGTGATAATACCCTTCCAACCCGATAAATCCTCGTAGATTCTTTATGGTTGTGGTGATTTTCCATTTCTTAATGGCTTTAATTTTGTTAGGATTACCTTAACACCCTCATCAGATACAATATGACCCATATAATCCACCTCTTATACTCTAAAGAAACATTTGGAGGTTGTTGTATATAATTCTTTCTTCTCCAATATTTTGAGCTCCCTATCAACATGTTGAACATGATCCTTCCAAGACATGTTGTAGATTAGTATATTATAAAAAATTACTAACAAGAATTTTCTAAGGAAGTGTTTGAAAATGGAATTAATCAAACCTTGAAATGTAGAAGGTGCATTGGTAAGGCCAAAAGGCATGAAAAAAAATTCATAATAACCCTCATGAGTTCTAAATGTTGTTTTCATAATGTATTTAATCTTAATTCTAATGTGATGATATCCTAAACGAACATCCAACTTGGTGAAGTAAATTGCTCCATCTAATTCATCCAATAATTCATCAATGTCAGTAATAGAAAATTTATCTTTCATAGCGAGCTTGTTGAGCTACCTATAATTTGAAAGCATGTGCCATGATCCATCCTTCTTGTTCACCAATACTACTGGAGTAGAGAAATAACATTGAATAGGTTGAATTATACCTGCTTCTAGCATTTATGCAACCATATGTTCAATTTCACTCTTTTGGGCATATGGATATTTGTAAGGCCCGATGTTTGGAGGAATACTTCCTGTAACCAAATGAATGGCATAATCATATTAATGAATAGGTGGGAGGCCTTTCAGAGTCTCAAATACATTCGAATTATTTTCCAATAATTTTTGGAGATCTTGAGAAATAAATGATTTTGATGTTTAAACCTCTAGTGAGCATACTTATGCAAGTACGCCCCATTTTTCTAGAATATTTTTCATGCCATTAGAGATTATTATCTTTCCCGGTTTCCCTATGATACCCCTTAATTCAAATTCCTTTCCTTCCCAAAAAAAATTCAAGAAAATTTATTGGAAATTAAAAGTTATCGTACACAAATATTGTAACCATTGGAGTCCTAGTACAACATCAACGCCACCCATTGGAATGGAAAATATTGGACTATTTAAAACATATTTCCCCATGGTTAGATTGATATTATCCCAATTTCCATAGAAATTTATAGTTCCTCGATTTTCAACCATCACTTAACACTGTAGTGTTGGATATAGGAAGTGTTAAATCCTATATTTTTACAGTATCACAAGGTGAATGCCTATTCCTTGTATGTTCCATACTAAAAATAATATTCTATGACTATCATTTATTTTCAGAAAAGGAAGGGAGATCCTGGTTATTAGAAGGGTCAAAATAATCTACCTACGATTTGAATTCAGTTAAAAGGAAAATATAATTGATTAAGTGTGATGATGAGCTAAACCTCACTGCCTTCATTATTTCTCATTCTCCCTCTTATTACCTTTAATTTTACGAAATTTTGACCCTCCCTACTATGAAATCCCCTTCAAAGTCCTAGAACCCACATACATAACCTTTTCGGATTTACTGCTTCATAAGACCCACTTGTGTTGAAAAATCCGAAAAACGTCTAAGATTTTCCCACATTCCGCGACCCGCAAGTTTCCCACTTCTCTTTGCAAATATTTTCCGAAAACTTAAACAATATTGCTAATGTGATATGGTAGGTCCCGCCTAAATCTTTATAAATGGCCAAAATCCACAAATAAACCTTCATAAGGCCTTTTTCCTTACCTTTCGCCCTTTTCACACTTGCCAACTTTTAGCGCATCGCAGATCACACATCGCACGTTTTACAAATTAGTCACAAAGGTAAATGTTCAATTCACCAAAATTTGATGCGCGATGCGGTGGGGCCTGATCGCGAATCGTGCATCATTGGTTTTAAAGTTTAAAGGGCTGAGGAAAATTTAATTTTTGCACCATGCGAAGTGCGATGGAGGTTCAGTTGTGACGTGTTTTCGAAGGCATATTTCAAATAATTTCAAATCCGTGTGCAGGGCCTTTTTCTATGTTAAATCGCATCGGAGGAGGGAAAGGAGTTTATAACGTAAAATCCATGGACGCCGTAGGAAGACAAGCAATGGTGGGACGCGATCGCACATCACAGATCACAAGTGATAAAGGATAGCATACCAGGTTAATGTTAAAGTCTACAGAGTACGATATGCGATGTTGTTGCGGATGAGAGGCGGCTCCAAGGTGAAAACTAAAGGTTATCATATCTGGGTAAATAAATTTTTACGCTGTTTTGCTTTGAAAAAAGGGTTAAAACATGGCAAATAAGGGCTTGGGTAGAAAAAGACACCACAAGTCAAGTCAAGCAGAAAGGGAATTTCATAAATGATTATTGTGTTATAATGGGAAAAAGGCATTCACGGGGGAAATAAGCCCCAACCAGGTGTTCAAGAAAACTAGGTCAGGATAGGCAAAGGGCACTCGTTCAAGACTATCATGTTATAGCAGCAAAGACGGAAGAGGCAGGAAAAAACATCAACGCCCGTATCAATAAATGAAAAGTGGCCAGCACTACATAGATTTTCTTACCTAGCACCGGTTTTCTACGAAACAGAGCTAGATGTCGAAGTCGTTCTCCTTGATTCTTTGTGACCGCCTCAACCACCATTCGGCCTACTTTCTTTATGTACGAAGAGTTGCAAAAGTTAATGCAACATTCGATTTTCTAGAGATATTTTTAATTTCAGTTCAGAAGTTATTATAGACGTTAATAATATTGTAGGCGATCTAATAGATGATATTTTAGTTCAGGCCATGCATGGCAACAATTTTTAAAATTCCATTTACTTCATAGGTCATGTGGATTACTGATCTATATTAGGGCAACCACCTCAATTGCAGTTAAAAATTTCATGTATTTTCATTATCAAGGCTTGGAATTTGTTTATACTCTGCGTTGCTAGATTATTGTATTGGAGCTCTGTAACAATTTTGAGTTGGGAATCAATAATAAAAGAACATTCACAGGATCCTTGAGCTATGTTAATGGTGATGTTATTTCCTCTTTATTAACGTTTTTCCCTGTATTTCCATACTGTACTCCAGTTTCTCTGATTACAGAGATGAATTCTTAGCTTAAGATATGATGAGAGAGCACCTTAAGTCTGTCTATTTTTGTTATCTTAATGTTTTCCTCTGAAGTATAACTAAATAATTCTTAGCTGCTCCTTAGCTCTATTGAAATTGTTGTCTTAAAGGTTTCCTTTGAAGTATAGTTAAATAATTCTTCTCTGCTCTTTAGCCTTACCAAAACTGACATTTTAATAATTTCCCTTGTGAAATTTAGTTAAAGAATTCATAATCGCTCTTTTTCTCTACTGAACTTGTTGTCTTTAAGGTTTTCCCCTAAAGTATTGTTGAAGAATTATTCACTGCTCTTTAGCCTTACCAAATCTGATATGTTTAAAGTTTCCCTTGTGAAGTTTAGTAAAAGAATTCTTAACTTCTCTTTAGCTTCACGGAACTAGTATCACAAGTGTTTTTCTTTGAAATTATAGTTAAAGAACTATTAAATGCTCTTTAGCTTTCACTACCTCCTATCATATCATATTCACACTGCTAGCAAGATCCATTTATATATTTAGATTTCCCTTTGAATGACCTTGAAAAGTTGATGCACAATTCAGCCCTTTTATTGACTCCATAGCCCAATGGATTAAACTTCCCATATTCTATCTATCCAACCAACCAAACCAAAAAAAACAAAATAGTCTCTATAACTAGCCTTAAATCTACAACTATAACCCTCAAGCTAAATCATAAATCATAAAGCAAGAGAGAGCCCTCTCTGAGCCCAGGAAGGCTAGGTCCTTGGACTCCAAAGCGGTTTGATGTTGTCCTCTGCCACTTGTTCTTGCCAATGTTACAAATTACAGAGGGCTAACATAATGGCGACCTTACTGGGGACTGAGTTATTAAAAAAGCTTAATATTTCTTCAAGACTTAGAAACCCCACTCAAAATTAGATGATTCAAGTATTCACCAAGATTGGGATTTGGTTGTTGATGGTGGACAACAGCCAGCCTCAAGAAAGTTGAAATCATCCACCTGGCGACTCCATAGTTTTCAGTTGGCCTAAATGACTCCACTCGTAGAAGAATCCATATTGGTTGTGAAGACACAATGACACTGCCCTCTGATTAATTGACAAGATGGATCCAAGAACACAATGAAGGTATGATCCAATGCACAGAGATCACATTCCTCAAGTCCTACATAAAATGCCTTAGGTAAATTGGGACATAAATCTTCCTATTTTTCAGGATGGGAAGGTTGTTGATCCCTTGTTACATCTCATTAAATTTCATATACACTTATGGAAGTTGAAATTCAAATGGCATGAGGATTTCCTCATGAAGATGTTCATGGTAACATTAGAAGGGAAATCAAGGGAATGATATGAAATCCCGAGTCCCAGTAGTTTGTTTTCTTTAAAAATTTTCCACAAGGTGTTTTATGAGCATTATAAAGAAAATTCCCCATCTTTATCATTAGCTAAAAATTGTTGTGATCAATCTGAGGATCTCATACAATACCTTGTAAATATTGATGAATATTTGGGAAATTGGCATCCTGAGGATCGCATAGAAATAATTCATGTATTTCGTGCTCAAGTTTACTATCATGACAACCAAGAGAAATTAGTTAAGAATGAAAGAAATCAAGAAATGAAAGAAGATCCACAAGATCTCTCTGGGGGGACAAATGATAATTCATCTACTCTTTTGTGTGAGGCTCATGAAGACATTCAGCCTCATGATCAATCTTCACAAGAGAAAGAAAACAATGGTTGTTCAATCCAAAGAACACAAATAATCCCTCCTCCTTTAACTGAAGAAGAAATCAATCAGATTCCATGCATGCAACCAACCTCCAAATTTTTATGTAATGAAGATATTATTTCAATTTGTTCTACTTCTGATTTGTGTATCGAAGCACTTCCTCGTAAATAAACAGAAGAAGAAATTGATACCGATGCTATTCTACCTTCTCAAGAAAGCTTATTGCTATAAAATGCTCATATTCATCAAAATGAGGGCCTTCAAACAGAATTCAGCCAACTTAGTCAAAACATATTAGGTTTTCTTGAGGAAAGCATAGTGGTTTATTATGAAGATTCCATATCGGATGACCATGAAGAAGTGGTAGAGGTTCTCTTTCAGAAGAATCCTGAGTAGGAAAAAGTGGAACAAGGAGCAGTCCTAGGTGAAGTTTGTTATTTAAATCCTTCGGGCCAGATATGTTCCAAGATCCTTTTTCTAGTATCTTAGAATCATTTGAAGAAAGATTTTGCTATGCCAAGAATGGTTTGTTATTGAGTTTAAGGAAAATTTTGGGCACTTTTGTTCAAAGGCAAGTAAAATGGGGGTGCCCTTTTGTTATTTCCACATACTCAAAGAGCTTAACAAGAATCAATCATGTGGTCATTTACTTGATTGGTTGGATTGGAGAAATGAGTTCACTTAGTATATATGTGTCTCCAAGTTAGATTAGTGTAGGTAGGTATACAAATAAGCTCAGCACTCTGATCGTATTTCAAAATTTTAGTTTTAGATTGCTTTCTAGTTTTCAGATCAAGTATGTGCCAGACTTTAGTTTAAAGAGAGTGTTGACCTCAACTTGAAGATTTTCAGCCATAGATATTTTAGTAGATCAGATTGTAGAGTGGGATCAACCTAATGGATCAGGCTACTAGTCAACGGTGTTCTTGACACCTCCTGAAGGAGCTGCCATCCCCAGTTGGAGCCACTATTAAACTCCTGTATTTTTAGAGTATCACAAGGTGAATGCCTATTCCTTGTATGTTCCATGTTGAAAATAATATTCTATGACTATCATTTATTTTCAGAAAAAGAAGGGATATCCTGGTTATTAGAAGGGTCAAAAGAATCTACCTGCCATTTGAATTCAGTTAAAAGGAAAAATTAAATGATTAAGTGTGATGATGAGCTAAACCTCACTGCCTTCATTATTTCTCATTCTCCCTTTTATTACCTTTCATTTTACCAAATTTTGACCCTCCCTACTCTGAAATCCCCATCAAAGTCCTAGAACCCACATACATAACCTTTTCGGACTTACTGCTTCATAAGACCCACTTGTGTTGAAAAATATGAAAAATTTCTAAGTTTTTACCGCATTCTGCGACCCACAAGTTTCCCTCTTCTCTTTGCAAATATTTTCTGAAAACTTAAACAAATTTGCTGATGCGATATGGTAGGGCCTGCCTAAATGTTTATAAATGGCCAAAATTTGCAAATAAACCTTCATAAGTCCTTTTTCCTTACCTTCTGCCCTTTATGCACTTGCCAACTTTTAACACAACGTAGATTGCATATCACAAGTTTTACAAAATATTTGCGAAGGTAAATGTTAAGTTCGTCGGAGTGTGATATGTGATGCGGTGGGGCCCGATCCCGAATCGCGCATCACGGTTTTTAAAGTTTAAAGGGTTGAGGAAAATTTAAGTTTTTCACCATGCGAAGTGCGGTGGAGGTTTGGTTGCGACATGTTTTCGAAGGCATATTTCAAAGAATTTCAAATCCGTGTGTGGGGCCTTTCTCTGTGTTAAATTTCATTGGAGGAGGGAACGGATTTTATAACGTAAAAGCCATGGGCGCTGAAGCAAGACGGGAAATGGTGGGACCCAATCGCACATCACAAATTGCAAGTGATAAAGGATAGTGTGACAGGTTAATGTTAAATTCTACAGAGTACGATATGTGATGTTGTTGCGGATGCGATGCAACTCCAAGGTAAAAAAATAAAGGTTATCAAATCCGGGTAAATAAAGTTTTATGTTGTTTTTCTTTGAAAAAAGGGTTAAAACACGGCAAAGAAGGGCTCGGGTAGCAAAAGACACCAAAAGTCAAGTCGGGCAGCAAAGAGCGTTTCATACATGATTATTCCGTTATAACGGGAAAAAGGTGTTCACGGGGGAAATAAGCCCCAACCAGGCGTGCAAGCAAAGGAGGTCAAGACAGGAAAAGGGCGCTCATTTAGGACTATCATGGTATAGTAGTAGAGATGAAAGAGGCAGTAAAACACATTAGCACCTGCATAAATAAATGAAAAGTGGCCAGCACTGCACATATTTGATTACCCAATGTCGGTTTTCTGCAAAACAGAGCCAGATGTCGAAGTCGTGTGCCTTGCTTCTTCGTGACCACCTCAGCCACCATTCGGCCTAATTTATTGATGTATGAAGAGTTGCAGAAGTTATTGTTATAGTCAGTTTGCGAGATATATTTTGAATATCATCTCAAAAGTTATTATAGAAGTTAATAGTGTAGGCAATATACTAGAGGATATTTTAGTTCAGGCCCTGCGTGGGAGAAATTGTCAAAATTCCATTTATGCCGATCTAGAGTAGGGAAACCACCTCAGTTGCATTTAAATACTGCATGTATTTTCATTATCAAGGGATGGACTTTGTTTAGACTCTGCATTGCTAGATTATTATATTAGAGCTCTGTAATAGTTTTGAGCTGGACATCAATAATAAAATCACATTCACAGGATCCTTGAGCTATGTTAATGGTGATGTTCTTTCCTGTATTAATTTTTTCCCGTGTCTTTCCATACTGTACTCCAGTTTATGTGATTATAGAGCAGACTTTTTAGATTAAGATATGCTGAGAGAGCACCTTAAGTTTGTCTGTTTTTGTTATCTTAATGTTTTCCTCTGAAGTATAACTAAATAATTCTTAACTTCTCTTTAGCTCTACTGAACTTGTTGTCTTAAAGGTTTTCCTTTGAAGTATAGTTAAATAATTCTTCACTACTCTTTAGCCTTACCAAAACTGACATCTTTAATGTTTTCCCTTACAAATTATAGCTAAATAATTCTTAAATTCTCTTTAGCTTTCACTACCTCCTATCATATCAGATCACACTGCCAACAGGATCCATTTTATATAGTTAGATTTCCCTGTGAATGACCTTGAAAAGTTGATGCACAATTCAACCCTTTTATTGACTCCATAGCCTAATGGATTAAACTTCCCATATGTTATCTGTCCAACCAACCAAACCAAACAAAAAAAAACAATCTCTATAACTAGCCTTACATCTGAAACTATAACCTTCAAGCTAAATCATAAATCATAAAGCAAGAGAGAGCCCTCTCTAAGCCTAGGAAGGCTAGGTCCTTGGACTCCAAAGCGGTTTGATGTTGTCCTCTGCCACTTGTTCTTGCCAATCTTACAAATTACAAAGGGCTAACAGGAAGCAATTCAATTCCTTGAATATCTTACAATGAATAAAATTATGGGTACTTCCTGAATCAAGTAGCACTATTACCTTTTTCTTCTTGATATGTATTTCTATCTTGAGAGGTCGAGGAGTGGTAATTCCTACCAATGCATTACGAGATATGGTTAGATTTATTTCCTCCTTCTCTAGGGTTGGTTACTGGTCTATATCCTCTTCTTTTAAATTTTCTTGTTCCTTTTCTTCCTCCTCTTCACAATCGATGTAAAATAATTTCTTCTCAACAGACTTATGACCTTTAGGGTATTTTCTATCACAACTATAAAAAAATCAATTTTTCTCTTTTTTCTCCCAATTGTTGTGTTTTCAACCTTGTAGGCTGTGGACAGCTAGGAGTAAAAAAACTTTGATCTTTATAGTTGTGAGGGGTAGGCTTCCTTGTCGCCAAAATTTTTCTTTCAATTCTTCTTTCCAAATTGAATGCCTTCTCCAATGAATCAGGTTCCCAAAGGTGAACCTCAAGTTGGATGTTATCCTTTAAAGTACCTATCAAGGCATCAATCCTGTGCTCCTCTAGAATATCATTTACCCTTAGATTAAATTTTTGGAAGTCCTCAAAGTGCTCCACCATTGAACCCTTTTGTTTGATATTTATCAATTGGCTAAAGAAGGTGTTTATCTATGTATCCTCATAATGTGCTATCATTTCCTCCATAAAAATTGACCAAGTGACAAGTGTTTTACGATAAAAAAATTCATCTATACCATACAAACTGATTGGGTTCTAAATATAAAGTTGAAATGTGTGCATTTTGTGTGTGTTGCAAATTATGGAGATCAAAATATTTCTCCATTTGTAGTATCCATGGTACTAGATCTGTTGGAGCAGGGTCTCCCACACTGATGAAAGCTGGTCCAATTTTGTATTATTTTGATTATATTTAGTCTACTACAAGGGTGATAGGGTGGATAAAAGCCCCAATACGATGTAAGTGGGTAAATAGGTAAAACCAGGAGTCTGAAACCATGGTTTGCGGACCACGGTTAGTCTAGGCTAAATTGGTATAAATAGTAAGTATTTTTGAGTAGATACGTAGAAGATGAATAGAAGTGAATGCTAAGTGTAGATTTTTAGTTTTGGGTTTCGGGTATTTGGGTCAGACTCCTGTTGGTTGTGTGCACGGAGATCCTTTGTCCTATTGTGTGCGGACCCTACTGGTTATGTGCGCAGGTGGGATTTGGGGTTATGTAAGAATCTGCTAATAATATATGAGAATTATTGTTGGTATTTGGTTCTGGATATATCTTTTATATGAATCTACGCTCTGTGTTAAATCTGTGATAAGGTACGAATGATCTGTGTTATCTACTGTGTTCATCTATAATATATGCTATCTGGTCTGCTGCGTGTACTGTAATTTATATCTTTTTTGGTCAAACGCACGTGGATGCGGACCTAAGATCTAGATCTGTAATACTGTGTACACCAGTTATCTATTTAAGCCTGCGAACTAGCTCTATTTCCATAGATCTATGCGCTGTGCGTGGCTTGGCTTACCTACTCTCTTTCTAGGTGCGAAAACCTGGTTCTAGCACCCTCCCATACTACTTCGGGTGAGACTTTGACCTGCGCAAGCAGGTCACTACCGAAAGGGCCAGTAGTATAGGGGTTTGTTGGCAAGCCTTAATGTGCGAACCTGTGTCAGGACCCGTAAAGCCAACAAATGGTTCCGTTTCCGAGACCAGGAGCATTTTGAAAAAGCAGTCAGGTAACACCAGAACGCCGAAAAGAAGGTAGATATGGCTATGAATTTAAAACTACCTACCTTCAAGGGTGCAGGTGATGAGGATATGGAAAGGTTCTGGTTTGTTGCTGAATCGGTATGGATGGCGAAAAACATTACAAGTGATTCAGTGAAGCAGGCCTAGCTATCTCTGGCTTTCGAGGAAAGAGCTCTGGATTGGTATATGGGATACATTGGACAAAATGCAAGTGCAACTATTGATGAGATCAAAATGACACTAAAGCAGCAACTCAAAAAACCTAAGTCCTATTCACAGATAGTCAATGAACTAAAAGACATCAAGTAGGGACCATCTCAGTTTGTATGGGAAGTAGATCAACGATTAAAAAAAGTAATCCAAGAAGGAGGATTCAAGTATGACGATAAGCAACATACATAATGGTTTATTGCTATGTTATTGCCATACTTACGGATACCAATGGGTCACCAAAATATTGGCACATAGGAGAAGGCATTAGAAGTAGCCATGAAGCTGGAAGCTATGCCAAGGCACAAGACTCGCTTGGTGTACAAAAAATATAGGATCAACTAGAAGCTATGCAGTTTGAAATCCAAAGTCTACATAAGGAGCATGAAACAGGGTCTAGTCTGCTACAATCCCCACAGGCGAGGAAGCTGAGGGAACCTCTGCTATGGTGCAATGAATGTCGGGTTGAAGGATCACATGATACTCATCACTGTCCCTGCCTAGCAGCATATGTCCCAGAAGTAAAACAGCGATGGTGCGGATTTTGCAGGTTTGTAGGCCACGATGAACAAAACTGCCAAACATATGACTTAATGATGGATCAAGGAAGTATATACCAAATGAGATCGGAGTCTGCATCGCCTAGTTCATCCATTAGTAGCAGAAGTTCCCCTACTAGAACTGGGAGCAGGGGGCAAGGGGGAAGCACAAGTGGAGGACGAGGACAGTTAGTTTGTTATAATTGTGGGGAGGTAGGTCATTTTGCAGGAGACTGTGTGCAGCCATCTCGACCAGCCTACAGATATTGCAGGGGGCGGGATCATGTGGTCGAAGAATGTCTAGTCCTAATATCTAGAATAAAATATAAGCAACAGAAACCTACGTAGAATATCCAGAGGGTCAAGGCTGAACCTCTACTAGAAGGGGCCAATAATAATGTTACAACCCGTAGTGGCATGGCCACCGGTGGGAGTATGGAGAAGGGTGAAGCTGAGTTGCTAATTAGAAAAGCGCCCATTAAGCAGGACGGGTTAAATTTGGCTAAAGAAAAGGAGGCTTTTGTCACAGCCCGCTAGGAGATTAATAGTACAAAGGTATCTGCACACACTACGAAAAATGAGGAGGTGAGAGTATTCCTGCAAGCATGCAAGAAGCTCCTTTGCAATCAGCAAGCTATGTTGACCCTCCAGGATCTAATCGATAATTGTACAGGTGGAACAACTTCAGTTGTAAGACTAAAGGACGTCCAGAAGCTGTATAAACAGGTGAAGTGCACTGGGAGGGAGATGCGACTGGAAGCACAAATCGACGACTATGAGATGACTCTGGTCATCCTCGACTTGGGGTCAGATGCAAATTTCCTCCCTAGAAAAAAATGGTTACAGATGGGGAAACGTCAGCTCGAATGGTCAGATATCCAGCTGCGTATGGACAATTAGTAGAAAATAGTCCCATTGGGGAGGCTATCGTAGGTATTCGTCGATATCGCTGGGATTAAGGTACGAGTGGACTTTGAGGTTATTTAGATTAAGGAGGATACATACCCCTACCTAGCACTCCTAGGGCTAGGTTGGGCCATTGACATGGGCGGTGTCGTTAACTTAAGGAAACACAGCATCATATTTGAAGTTAATGGGACACGGGTGGTCATCCCTTTAGACCCGATGGAGGGAGAACGATACACCAAACCTGTATAAAAAAATGACGAATTAGACTGCATCTATAAGTTGACTGCCCAGGATCAAGAGTGGGTCAACCCTACAGATGAAGGTATGCTTTGCTAGGAAAAGGAGAGTGAATGCTTATCCGACACTGAGGGCAAAATGGACAACTGGAAAAACAGGTTACATGATGTATCTGCGTTGCACTGCATATCCGAGGAGGTAAGGGAACTACCCTTCTTTCATGGTTTAGGAAAAGTTGAGACATTTTTGCGAAAACTTGAGGAATAGGTCCCGGAAGAAAGGCAGTTATGGGCCCTTAATTTGGCCCTATGCGCTACACCCACGAGATGGTGGGAAACTCACAAGGCGGCACTTCCGAATTGGGAAAAATGTTGGGAAATGATGGTCCTACAATTTAAAGCTCCGCCTCATATAAGAATTGAAAATTTCTTCAGCCTAGGAAACCCACACAAAAATTTGCAAGCGTGGATGGATAATTGGCAGAATCAGACCTCCAAGGAATGGGTTCATTTGTTTATCTACACATTAGACCCAATCCTAACTGCTTGGTACTTGGATGCAGAGCTGCATCAGTGGACCTCTCTCTGGAAAAACTTGCAGGAGGACTTTATCAAGACCTTTGGGTTGGTTGGAGGTTCGGAAGCATTAGACAAAGCTCTGCAGGACCTGGATGCATATATATTTGGTAACTCTAATCCATCTACTATAGTCAGGGAACCAACTTGGGATATGAAAATGTGAGACATCACCAATTGCTGCAATATTACGATTGCTGAGGAAGAAGACAATCCGCACAATGTCTCTATTCCAGAATCTGAAGGTGACCACGCAGTTGCAGGACCTTCACTACAAATGGTAGATGTAACTAAACTACTAAAGCTGCGCGAAGTCAATATTGGGACGATAACCCAACCCAAGTTGGCCAAGATTGGTGATTATTGGGATAATGACACCATCATCAAGGTGATAGAGTTGCTGACAGAATATCAGGACCTCTTTCCAACCAAATTCTCCAAACTCAAGGGGATCATTGGCGATCTGGGAGTTATGCACATCACGCTCAAGCCTGATGCCTGACCAATCAAGCAGCAACCTTACCAATTGAACTCGAAGTACAAACAAAAAGTGAAGGAGGAATTGGATAAAATGCTCACTTCTGGTATCATAGAGCCAGTTGAACAGTCAGAGTGGGTCAGCCCGATGGTTGTTCAGGAAAGGAAAACAAAGGGGGAAATTCGGATCTGCATCTACCAACGTAAGTTAAATGACGCTTGCATACATGACCCGTTCCCGATGCCCTTTTCAGATGAAATACTAGACAGTGTAGGTGGTCACGAGGTGTACTCATTTACCGATGGGTTCTCGGGCTATCATAAGACCCGCATTGCCCCAAAAGACAGCAGTGATTGGGAAGTGCGCATATCATCAGTTCTCTGGGCCTATCAAACTACTTACAAGTTAACAAGAAAAACCCCCTTTCGATTGACTTACGGCAAGGAGGCCATCATGCTTATGGAGTATATTGTTCCTAGTCTCCGTATTGTAGCCTTTACAAACATGGATGACCCAGATGTCCTCGAAGAATGCCAGATGCAGCTCACCGCCCTAGAGGAAGACCGGTTTATGGCCAACTTTCATCAGCAAGTCCATAAAATGAGTGATAAGGCATGGCACGATTGTCATATCCACCAGAAGACGTTTGTAGAAGATGACCTGGTACTCTTATATGACAGCCAATTTCTGAAGCACCCAAGTAAGTTTCGACAACATTGGTTGGGTCTCTATCTAGTCAAGGAAATCACGGATGGAGGAGCTGTCTGGTTGGCCACCCTACAGTGTGGTATTCTTCCTGGATACTTTAATGGTAGTACAATCAAAACATATCATAGCAAATGACTACATGGCCAGAGTAGCTGCAATCTGTCGGCCAGGCCACAGCAGTATCATTGGGGACTTCAAACTCCAGCGTCAGCTAAAGAAATAGCTGGAACACTACTTCGTAGCATAGCCCTTCGACAGTGGAGGATAACGATTGTGCAGACTCTGAAGGTACCTATTTCCTGGAATAGAGACGCTACACGGAAGAGGAAGGAAGACCTACGACCATCATGACTCGGGACGAGTCACAAGATTGTGTTGGGGAACTGTGGAGCAGGGTCTCCCACACCGATGAAAGTTGGTCCAATTTTGTATTATTTTGATTATATTTAGTCTAGCGTAGGGGTGATAAGGCAAATAAAAGCCCCAATACGATGTAAGGAGGTAAATACCAGGAGTCCACAAACCACGGTTTGTGGACCACGGTAAGTCTAGGCTAAATTGGTATAAATAGTAAGTCCTTTTTAGTAGATAGGTAGAAGATGAATAGAAGTGAATGCTAAGTGCAGATTATTAGTTCTGGGTTTCGAGTACTTGGATCGGACTCTTGCTGGTTGTGTGCATAGAGATCCTTAGTCCTGCTAAGTGCAGACCCTGCTGGCTGTGTGCGCAAGTGGGATTTGGGGTTATGTAAGAATCTACTGATAATATATGAGAAGTATTGCTGGTATTTGGTTCTGGATCTATCTGTTATATGAATCTTCTCTCTGTGTTAAATCTATGATAAGGTATGAATGATATATGTTATCTGTTGTGTTTATCTATAATATATGTTATCTGGTTTGTTATGAGTACTGTAATTTATATCTTTTCTAGTTGAACGCGCGTGGATGCAGACCTAAGATCTAGATTTGTAATACTGTATACACCAGTTATCTATTTAAGTCTGCGAACTAGCTCTGTTTCCATAGATCTATGCGCTGTGCGTGGCTTGGCTTACCTACTCTCTTTGTGGGTGCGGAAACCTGGTTCTAGCACCCTCCCATACTACTTCAAGTGAGACTTTGACCTGCGCAAGAAGGTAACTACCGGAGGGGCCAATAGTATAGGGGTTTGATGGCAAACCTTAACGTGCGAACCTAGGTCAGGACCCCTAAAGCCAACAAGATCCTTGCCATCAAACTTCCTCATATCAATCTTTGTAATATGGTGGGTCCTAAACCCAACATTGAAGTCTCTAAAATCATGATTAACATTATTTTTATTCTCATCACGAGTTTCATGGAATACATTTTAACCATTAGGAAGTGTTTCTTGTAGCAACTTTGTCAAACCTTCCTTCAAACCTTCTATGTATTCTTTTAAACCATTCATGTCACCTTTTAAACCATCCATGTCACCTTTTATTTCTAATTTTAAACCATCCATGTCCCCTTTTAGTTCATTTTTGGTTGGTCTTTTTTAGAGAGAAATTTGTTGCACTTGGTCCCATAATTTTGATATAGCATGCTGCAATTCTTCCTCTTCATGCGTTATAGTAGAGTTTTTTTAGGGCTTAATGGGTGTGGAATTATTTTTTTTGGGAGGAGTTTTAGAACCTAATACTGATACCTATGCTTCCATATTCCCTTGTAATCACTTCAAACTTATTTTCCAAACAAAATTTATGCAATTAAAAAAAAATACACCTTTTTCTTTCTTTTAGGAGCTAGATATTGCAACCATTGTAACTATAAAATTTTAGATCTCCAATATCTAAACTTAGGTCCTATTGTAGCCCCCTAATTTTTCTTTCAAATGCCACTAGTAAGACCAATATTGAATTATTCAATATATATTTATGTCAACTATCCCACGATGACTTGATTATGGACTGTTTTAGTAGAGTGAAGTTGTACGATATTCCACGTATCACTGTTTCAAAATTCAGCCTTGAAATTTCCACTGTAAAAATCAAATTTTGTGCAATTTCAACCACTTTTTACATAATTCAAATCTGATGTATGAAACGAAAGTTATGATGATTTTCCCTAGCTCACATATTTGAGATGAAATTATCAAGCATTAGGGAAATTTTGAGGTCTAAAATGGGCCTCCTAAGAAAAATGTACAACCAAAATAAACTTTATAAGAACCAATAGGATTCAAGATGATGATATCAACCATGGGGGATGATTCGCCAATTTTTAAGTAAAAGGGTAAAAATATTAAAAAATAATAAAATAATAAAACTACTTTTTCAACTCGTATTCTCAACTTATCTCCCAAAGTTCTTACTCAAATTTCGAGCAGGAGTACTCGTTGGATGCAAAATCTAGTTCCTTATCTAAGGAGTATGCATGTTGGATATTTTTGATGGACCCTGCTACAAGAAAATGAGAAATACATAAAAAAACGTGATTGCAATCACGTTTTTCATGTATTTCTCATTTTTTGTGTGGAAGGATCCATTGAAAGTATGAAACATGGGTACTCCTTGGATGCAGAATTAAATTTTACATCCAATGAGTACTCCCGCATGAAATTTGTGTTGGGTGTGGAGCTTGATTATCTTGTTTATTTTGTATCACAGTGTTGGACCCCTATACCTTAATGGGGCGGCAACGCCGCCCGTAATTAAATGCTGCCTGGGGGCTCCAGGGGGGGCGGCTGCAAATTTATGGAGCCCCCCCACCCCCCCCCCCCCCTGGCAGGGGGTTTCAGGGGCAGCGCCTCTGAAGCTAAAAACAGATGTAAAATTTCCTTGTAAAAGTATAGTAATTTCTATTCAATCTGGGTCGTTCATTAGGTAGATGATCTGATAGTAGAATTTATGTTTAGTTTAGGTTTTGTTTCCCTAAAAGGCAACCCATCGCTTTGTATGAGGGTATTTTATTGAGGTTGTGTATTGTATGTGTATTCTTAGAGTGAGAAACAGATAGGGAGACTGTGAGAGAGAACAGAGGATATTAGAGCAGATTTGCTGTAGGTTGTGTCTCTTCATTTTGCTGGATAATAGAAAGGAAGGACTGGCTATTCGGGGTGGACGTAGCACAAACTAGGTGAATCGCATATATCTGTGTCTCTCTGGTTTTATGTCTTTTGTGTGCTTGTGTTTTTTCTACATATTCTATGTGTTACATTTCTCTATGATATATATTTTCTAACAACTGGTATCAGAGCCGAAGGTCTATTTGGCTGATAAACTTGCAGGAAGAAGGGTTCTTGGTTCGAGTGGGAGCAATGGTGGAAGATGGTAAATTTAGGGTCGAGAAATTTAACGATCAAAACTTCCTGTTGTGGAAGATGCAAATGGAAGATTATCTGTATTAGAAATATTTGTACCTACCATTAAGTGGAAAAAAAAAGAAGCCGACAGCTATGAAAAACGCAGAATGAGAGATTCCTGATAGAAAGGCACTTAGAACAATACGGTTGTGCCTCGCAGCGTCGGTAGCCTTCAATATTTCGAAGGAGACAACAATAGAGGGTTTGATTAAGGCAATGGCGAAATTATATAAAAAACCTTGGCCTCAAACAAGGTATTTCTTATGAAACATTTATTTAATATGAAGATGTCGGAAGATGGATCTGTTGTAGGCCATTTAAATGATTTTAATATAGTTACCAGTCAGTTAAGTTCTATAGGGGTAAACTTTGATGATGAAGTTAGGGCTCTTTTATTTCTATGCTCATTGCCAGAAAGTTGGAATGGTTTAGTTATGGCCATTAGTAACTTTGTCTCTGGATCTAGTACTTTAAAGTTTGATGTCATTGTCGGTGCTATCGTTAGCGAGGAAATGTGATGGAAAAGCTCTGGTGAGACATCGGGTAATACTTTGAGTGTACAGTCTAGGGGAAGAAAAATGGAAAGAGAAAGAGCTCATGATATCATAGAAAATTAAGGAAATGCAGATCTAAGTCTAGATTGGGGATAGTGTGCTGGAAATGCGGAAAGAAAGGACACCTAAAGAATGATTGTAGATCTCGGAAGGGAAAAGAAGGAGATGCACAACAAGAAAACAATCATGAAGAAAATGTAACAGGTGATGTGTTACAAGATTCTTTGATTATTTCTTTCGAAAATGTTACTGATTCCTGGGTGGTAGATTTAGTGGCCTGATTCCATGCCACACCTGATAAGAAATATTTTCATTACTGTGTTCAAGGAGATTTTGGACAAGTTCGTTTGGGTGATGATAAACCCTGAAAAATTGTTGGAATGGGTAAAGTTCTTGTAAAACAATAGAATGGAAACCAATGGATATTAAAGGAGGTAAGGCATGTTCCAGATCTAAAGAAAAATTTGATTTCAATAGGGCTCTTAGGTGGTGAAGGTTGTGTGACAAATTTCACAGATAAAACTTGGAAGGTCACCAAAGGAGCCCTGGTAATAGCAAAAGGCGAAAAGGTTGGTACATTGTATTTATGCAATGGTATTTCTAACTCTGTTAATGCTTTAAATTCCAAAGGAGAAAATGCAGCATTATGACATCATAGAAAAAGGCGAAAAGGTTGGTACATTGTATTTATGCAATGGTATTTCTAACTTTGTTAATGCTTCACTCAAGAAATTTATGTTGGGTTTGAAGAATGTTGATTTGGATTTCTGTGAGAATTGTGTTTATGGAAAATAGAAGAGAGTGAGATTTCTTAGAGTTTGGAAAGAAAAGAAGAGCGAAAAATTAGAGCTTGTGCATACAGATATATGGGGACCTGCTCAGGTATCATCTCTCAGTGGCTCTCATTATTATGTTACTTTTATTGATGATGCAACTAGAAAGTCTTGGATTTATTGATGTAATTGATACAAGGAATGGAAAGCTTTGGTTGAGATTGAGACAGGAAATAAGTTGAAGTATCTCAGATCAGATAATGAAGGTGAATATTGCAAAAAAGAGTTTGATAGGCACTGTTCATAGCATGGAGTTCGCAGAGAGAAGACAGTTCCAAGAACACCACAAGAAAATGGTGTGTCAGAAAGGATGAACAGAACAATAATGGAGCGTGCAAGGTGCATGAAATTGCATGCAGGATTGCCTTTACAATTTTGGGGAGATGTTGTAGATATTGTTTTTTATCTAATAAACAGAGGGCCTTCAATTTCCTTGGATGGTGGTATTCCAGAGGAAGCATGGACAGGTAAAAAGGTAAACTACTATTTTTTAGAGCCTTTTGGTTGTGAGGCTTTTGTCCATATTAATAAAGAAAATAGAACAAAACTTGAGGCAAAATAAGCTTGAGGCTTTTGTACCTTTATTGGATATGGTGTTAATGATTTTGGTTATCGCTTATATGATTATGAAAATCACAAAATCATTAGGAGCAGAGATGTAATATTCAATGAAAAGGTCTTGTATAAGAATCAGTTGTAGGAAAAGAAACAGGAAAAGGAAAACAAAGAATACACAGTTCTGATGAAATCACAGAAAAGGTAAAGGTGCCTGAAAATAATAATAGTCAACATCCACAACAACAGCAACCACCATAATAGCAATATGCACCTCAAACACCTGAAAGTGGTGTTAGAAGATCTACCAGGATAAGTATACCCCTTGAACAATACTCTCCTTCATTATATTATTTATTGTTAACTGATTCTAGTGAACCCGAATGTTATGAAGAAGAAATGCAAGTTGAAAGTAGGAAGAAGTGGGAGCTAGCCATGGAAGAAGAGATGGACTCCTTAATTCATAACTAGACATGGGACTTAGTCAGGTTGCCTGCAGGAAAAACTACATTGTAGAATAAATGGGTTTACAGGCTGAAGGACGAAGATGGAGGAAAACATAGGTACAAAGCTAGACTTGTGGTGAAGTGGTTTTCACAGAAGAAAGGTATTGATTTTGATGAAATCTTTTCTCTTTTTGTTGAGATGACTTCAATCAGAACTATTTTAAGTCTTGTAGCAACAGAGGATTTACATCTTGAACAGTTAGATGTAAATACAACATTTCTCCATGGCGATTTGGAGGAAGAGATCTATATGCAGCAACCAGAAGGATATGAGGTCAAAGGGAATGAAAAATTAGTGTGCAAGTTAAAGAAGAGCTTGTATGACTTAAAACAGGCTCCAAGGCAGTGGTATCTAAAATTAAACAGGTTTATGTCTGAACAAGGTTATACTAGATGTCACTCTAATCATTTTGTTTATTTGAAAAAAAAAATGATGGCAGTTATATTATACTGTTATTGTATGTAGATGTCATGCTTGTTTCAGGGTCTAACATGCAGGAAATAAATGTGCTCAAAAGAAATTTGGCAAATTCATTTGCAATGAAGGATTTGGGAGCTGCAAAATAAATACTTGGTATGAGAATAACTAGAGACAGGAAAAATTGCAAATTAACACTATCTCAGAATGAGTACATACAAAAGGTGTTGAAAATATTTAATATGCAGAATGAAAAGCTAGTTAGTACACATTTTTCTAGCCATTTCAAACTTAGTAAGGAGATGTGCCCCAAGACCCAAGAAGAAATGGACTATATGTCTAAAGCTCCATATGCATCAGCAGTTGGAAGCTTAATGTATGCAATGGTCTGCACAAGGCCTGATATTGCACATGCAGTGGGAGTTGTAAGAAGGTACATGAGAAATCCAGGAAAAGAACATTAGATGGCAGTGAAATGGATTCTCAGATATTTGAGAGATACCACAAATCAAGAATTATGCTTTGGTGGTTCAAACATTGCTCTACAGCGATATGTTGATGAAGATATGGTAGGTGACAGAGATAACAGGAGGAGCACTACAAGATATGTATTTATTGTAGGTGGAATAGCTATCAGTTGGGTTTCAAAAATCCAAAGTGTTGTTGCATTTTCAACAATAGAAGCAAAGTATGTTGCTACTACATAGGCTAGTAAAGAAATGATTTGGTTACAAAGGATTATGGATGAATTGGGTAAGAAGCATGATATGGGCACGTTATACAGTGATAGCCAAAGCGCCATTCATCTTGCAAAGAACTCAAAATTTCACTCTAGGACTAAACACATACAACTCATGTACCATTTCATATGGTCAGTATTATAAGATGGACAATTGAAGCTGGAAAAGATACACACTAGCCAGAATCCTGCAGATATGCTCAAAAAAGTTGTAACCAGGGAGAAACTGATAATATGCTCAGTTTTAATTGGTCTTCAAGGATGATGATGAAGATGAGGAACAGGCAGGTCCAAAGAGGATTCATTGTCCAGCAAATGAAGCAGCGATGGAGTTGCTACAATCAGTCCCCAAGTGGGAGATTTTTTGGTGTGGAGCCTGATTATCTTGTTTATTTTGTATCACAGCGTTGGACCCCTGTACCTTAAAGGGGAAAAAATGTCGCCTGTAATTAAACGCTACCTGGGGGGTCTAGGGGGTTGGCTGCGACTTTATGGAGCCCCCCCTTGGCGGGGGTTTTGGGAGCAGCACCCTCGAAGCTAAAAACAGATGTAAAATTACCTTGTAAAAGTATTGTAATTTCTAGTCAATCTCGGCCATTCATTAGGCAGATAATCTGATGGTAGAAGTTATGTTTAGTTTATGGTTTTTTTCCATAGAAGGAAACCCCTCTCTTTGTATGAGGGTATTGTATTGCGGCTGTGTATTGTACGTGTATTCTCAGAGTGAGAAAAAGATAGGGAGACTGTGAGAGAAAACATAGGATATTACAGCGGATTTGTTGTAGGTTGTGTCTCTTCATTTTGCTGGATAATAGAAAGGAAGGACTAGCTGTTCGAGGTGGACATAGCCCAAACTAGGTGAACCATGTATACCTGTGTCTCTCTGGTTTTATGTGTTTTGTGTGCTTATGTTTTTTCTGCATATTTTATGTTTTGCATTGCTCTGTAATATATAATTTTCTAACAATTTGAGTAAAAACTTTGGGAGATAAGTTGAAAATATGAGTTGAAAAATTAGTTTTTTCTTTTTTCCCTCTATAATTTGATGATGTAATCAAATCTTATTTTATTATTTCCACTATTATTTTATATTTTCCTTAGGAGGCCCATTTTAGACCTCAAAATTCCCCTAATTCTTGCAAAAACTCGAACTTCTTCGGATCATATCTCTAAAAATATATAGAAATAAGATCTGAAATTTTCACATGAGGTTAAACGATATTTAAACTCCACGTGGTTGCAATTTCATTTTCTGAAGATTCATAGGAAACATTTATAGCAAAAATTCCAATATGGCCTGTTTGACGAAGCGAAACCCTAGAATCCAAAGCTTTGATACCAAATGTTATGCAACCAACTCACAAAATAGAAGAAAAGATAGATCAATGACTTAAAAATTATACTCTTAGAGGGAGAAACCTCCTTTACATTACCTAAATGAAAACTTATTAGATGATTCAAATCAAAAAACCTCCTTTATATATATATATATATACATACATACATAGGAGTCTAAGGGTTAGAATAGAATCAGAGGCTACATATAAATAATAATGTAAGGGCACAACAATAACACTGTGGGGCACACTAATAATGATATGGGGATTACATGGGAAAAACAATAACAAAAAGGGGATTACATTAAAAATTGAAATAAGGGGATGCCCTTGTAATATAGGGACCTAACACTAAAGGTGTCCTCAAAATATAGAGTGGATTTCTCTTGGATAATATGTACCTAGGTGCCAATTGAGGATGAAAGGATATGAGATTGTGGTTGTTGATGATTCCTTTGGGGCTCACTAATGTTTCTATGATGTATAAAGGATCCTTTTATTCCTTTTCCTTCACCGTTTTCACTTCTTCAATGCTTGTTTCCTCATGGGTCAACCAAGAGGTTATTTCCATCAATTGGATGTCTCCAAATCTTGAGTTGGGATCCTACAAATTCATGTATGCGTGGATCAAATTTTGCATGTAAAACTCATCTAGTTTGGCTCTATCCTCAATACTTTCCCTTTTGAAAAATTCAATGATTTTTTTGCAGTATTGGAAATGAAGTGAGCCATATTGTGCCAATGTATTAATTTGAAATTGCAACCTCTAATCCCTAAGGAAAATGAAATAGAATTTTGATGGTTGCCTGCATTATATGGCTTCCACAGATAAACTTGTCGTACTGGAAAGTTGTGTCTCTTTTTCTTGTAGTTTTTCTCTTAGCCTTGTGTTCTCTACTTGTAGATACTCCCTCATGAATGAATCCTTTAATATAAAGTCATTCAATTCCTTACCCATTTCATTGAATTTAACCTCCATGAGGCCCACATATTCTACATTTTTGGATTTTGAAATTTTCATCCATCTATCTGTTCTACCTATTTCCTTCTCTAACTCAAAGAAGAGTAGGATAGAAAATTCCTTAGGTATAATCCTACCTCCCTCAACAAATTTTTATTAAGATTCTATATTGGGATATGGATTAGGCTCCTATAGTTCTTGGAGGCCTATTTCCTCTTCTTTTGGTGTGGTTTCCTCTTCCTGCAATATCTCCTGTTTCTCCTGTAATAGCCCCTATTTCTCTTGTAGCAACCCCCGTTTCTCCAGTAACAACCCCTATTTCTCCTATAGCTCCTTTGTTTTCTCTTGTGATAGGGAAAATTGTGTCTTGTGCCTTTTAGAGGTTATTTTTCTATGGGTGGCAAAGTTTGTTTACCCTTGGATTTGGGTAACACAACCTCCTCTATTTTTCCTTCACTAGGTCCCACTTGCTCTCTTCTACTTTCTAACTGATCAATGATGATAGGGACTTTTTTAGGAGGTTGATGCTTCCCTTGCCTTATCCTAGTGCTCTTCCTTGTTTTGAAGTAAAAATGGCCTTGTTTGGGATGTTTCCTTTTGGGCTTAATAGGTGTTCCAAGTGTGTCCAATGTGGCAAGCACTTATTGCTCTGTGTTTCCTGGTGAAAGGATTATTTTCTTGCCTTCCTTACTTGTCTTTTGAGGTTTAGAGGGCACCTCATGGTTATCCTCCTCTTCTTATTTCTTCTCTCCTTCCTTTCCTTCCTCTGTTTTTTCTTCTTCTTCCCATGTTTCTGTTTCCTCCTCTTCTTCCTTGGTTTTTTCTTCCTCCTTCTCTTCTCTATCCCCAAGGTTAGAAGTTGGTGCTCCCTCTCACTCTGTGTAAGTAATGGCTTGTGTTTCAATGAAACTTTCCCTATCCATTTCCACAAAATAAATCCATAGCACAGGGTTCCTTAGGTGGCTTGAGGCATCCATAATAATCAACATAATTAGGCCATAGTGGGAAATGTATTGGTGTTTTGTTTACCTCACTTTCTGGCTCATTTCAATTATAGAATGCAACAGGGAAATTTGGAACACTGAGTGTTTGTGAAGTGGGTAATTATGCTTTGAACCTTTTCTCATGGAGTAGCCTAAAATGATAGGTGTACACAATTCTCAATCTTCCCACAGAAGATATGTATTTGAGGATGTGATAGGCCACTTCATCCCAAGGGCAAGGTAGGCTCTCTCCTCTCACTCCATTTTTATCTTCTATATCATTTTTTGTATGAATGAAGAAGTTCTTCCTGGTTGCAATACTTACTACTTGTTTATCCTTGCTCCATTGAACTCCTAAGGGTAAGGTAGTCACTCTGGTTATGATTTTAGCATTTAAAGAGATGCCAACACCTCTAACAATAGTAGTGGCACTATCTTCTCCATGAGAATTTAGTCATAGAAAAATATTGAGTTATATCATCATCATACCCTTTTAATTGCTCAAAGAACCCCATCCACTGATGACTCGGAAAATTTCTAGAACAAGGGGATGTTGATGGATTATTTTTATGTCTGTGGGTACTCTCCTATTAAAACCCCTCCCATTTCTCCTACTAATATTTATCGGGGTTACTGAGGTGTATTTTAAAACTTGGGATCAGAGCAGTCTCAATTGCAGACACAGTGTCAAATTTTTCTCTTTATCAGAGGGGGGTAAAGATGTTAATGCCTTTTTAAAAAATGGATTAGAGGGCTTCATACTTACTTATAGGTGACAATGTTATATGCATGGTAGGTTAGGTTCTAATCATGTCACCCTCAGTCATGAGATCACATAAAGGTGTTCTTAGAACATTCCTTCAGCTAACTACAAAGATAAAATCATGTCATAATTGCAAGAAGAGGAACATGATTCTGACTACATAAGTGAAAATTCGATTCATTCAATGTAAATGCTTAATTGAAATTGCATGAAGGAAAAAAAGGATAGTCTAGTTTGTTGAATTAAACCATGCTATTATTTTTGCATACTTAATCAAATTAACAACCTACTTGCATGAGTCATTTACCTATTTGCAACTTACATGAAAATGAGAAATTAAACCTTCAATACAATTGGAAAAAAAATTCTACTTCTTATTCTATTTGTCATCCCATGGTTGTTGTGAGGAAATGATGGGGTTGGAGTGGTATTACAGTATTCTGTAATCATGGAATCAAAACTTGGGGGTCACTATTCAAATTAAATATGCTAGGTTCAAATCCTAGAGTGAATCTAGTTGAAGAAAACAATGTTACAAGTTTGCTACAAGAAGCTTTGTATTGCTATAGGAGGCCCTTTTTTGCTATAGGAGGGGGGTATGTGAAATTTTTGAGGATAGGAATGGGGTATTGAAGGTACTGAAGGTGGATGAAGGTAGAAGAAGGTGAGTGAAGGGTGTGGGAGACCCTTGGCCAATCCTAGTACCACTCGAAGGTCTATCTTGCACCAAAGTTTGTACCCATGATGTCCTCCATCTATCTTAGTAGAATTGTCTCAGTGGCAGAATTTGTAATCAATGTGAAATATCTAGAAGGATATGGAGTCGCCTAGGTGGATGCATAAACGTGTTCCCACCCCTATACAAACTAGTCAAAAGCATCCAACAAAGTGATCACTATTACGTTAAAGTAAATTAACATCGAAAAGATGAGTTGAAATTTATTGAAATATACTCTACCCTTCAACACAACTCTAATTTCCAAAATAATACTTATAAATTATAAGTTGTAGCTGGAAAAGAATTTGAAGAAGATGCTTTAGGTGTACTAGAAGTTTGGTGAGCTAGATGATCCTTTAAATTTGTAAGGAAAGAGCCTAAAAACTAAATCCTCCTGAAAGACACCATTTAGATTTCTAGCTAACATGAAATTATGAAGATGTTCTTCTGTAGCAAATCCATCATCCGAATTGTATTTCAGTAGCGATCTCTCTAGATGTTTGGGAAGAGGATGCAAAGGGGGGGTTCATTGCTACTTCTCTTGGGTTTTTTCCATGGTATGTTTTCCATTTTGGGATTGATGATATGACCAGTGGTATATGAGATAAACTCAGAAGTAGATGTACTAAATGAAGGGGCAGTCAAAATAATAATAGATGATGATGCCCCTACAGAACTACTAACAATGGTATTACTTGTTAGTTCGGTAGGGAATGGATGGGTATATGAAGATGGTGATGGAGATGCATGAATAAGAGGAGATAAGAGATTATAATAGGATGTAAATGAAGAAAATGACATAGGTTGAGATGAATTTGAAGGAATGGTAGGTGTGTACATTAGATATGTAATATTCTAACTAGTAGAAGAATCAATACTAGAGGTGAGTTTTTTCCTACAGTGATTTTGTAATGGGAAATAAAATGGTTTGATTCCAATTTTTTCACTTTGTTCCGTGGTGAGGACTTTGAAATATTTCAGTGAAGATGTAACACTTCCTTCAGAAGGGTGAGGATGATGATCTTGTTCACCAGAAATTGAAATTCTTTCAAATTTTTGTACACTAGTTTGAAGCTTATGAGACTTTGTTGGATGATCAGGAAGGGGATTGTTAACAGAAGGTTCACTAGTTGATATTATAACAGGGCTAGGATATTTTTAATAAGGATATGTAACTTTAGATCTTGGAGGAGGTGATTTAGAATGGGATCTGGAAGTTTTTTTTTTTTGTGTAGGGGATTGACTCTTCGGATGGTGACCTAATTTAGTGTGTGATATTCTTGTCATTCATAGTCGGTTGGCCCTCCTTTTAGTGAAACAAATATTGATGTCCAAAATTGGCATCATCAATATTTGGGGAATCCACTTGGTCAGATCCCCAATTAGACCCTTTTCCATTAAAGTTGGTGGTTTCAACTGTTTCAAATGGGTTTCTGATTACCCATTAAAAATAAGTATAGATGAGGTAAAGTGGGTGATAAAATGATTATAAACATGATATATGGAAACTTATATATGTAAAACTAATAAAAATTATCTATAATACTTGGGTATATAAATCACATGTGCCAAAATGATAATATTGATCAATAATAATAAATATTATTATAAATAAATATCAAAATAATGATTTAAATTATTTTTTTGATTAAATAGTTCCCCAAAACAATGTTAAGCTCTCCATATATGATGAATCAACAATATTGTTCACTGTAATTAAAAAAATATAATCGAGACACATCAAAATTAATAATGATAGAATTAATATAAATACACACCAGAACAATATTAAAGTACTTATAACAATTCCTTTAAAGAAATAATGCATATAGAAAAGATAAAAGTACCATATACGATATCAGTCCATTCATTTTCTAGAATTGTAGTGGTTCAAATATATACTAAAAAGGAGAAATACAAGTAAAATAGCACAACAGGAGCTTCACTTTCATTTAGAAACATAGAACCTATTTCTGAAAACATGAAAGGGGTATTTATAAATGATTTTACAGAAAGAGGAGAGAAAAAAATCTTCAGGAAATTCTTCACTAAATTTAACAAAATACTCAAAAAATAAAACTTCTTATAAAAATAGCAAGGTTGTTGAACTAGAATTAATTGTGCTTTTCCAATGCTTTTGAACTTCGAGTAGCAGTGCAACTTCTCAAGGAATATCGGGCTTTATCATCATTTTTAAATTAAATATTTCCACTTTGAATTGTGTCAGAATATGAATGGTGTTATTTTTTGGAGCCTTTAATACCCACCAATGACTATGAGGCTTTACAAAATATCACTAGTTGTACTCAAGATTTACTTTTTCCAATTGACTGATTTCCTTCGTAATTCTGTTTTCTTTTTCATTCCATTTCTCCTGTAAAATTTTCACTTCTGGAAAGGAAACCTCAAGGTGTTTATAAATTATACATGCCTTAAGTAGTGAGTCATTTACTGCCTCTATTATGGGGTTGGAATGATCTCAAGAATTATTACTGGAATTCTTAATTGCATGAATTATTATTTTCCAAATTTTAAGAACAATATTGGTTTGTCTCTCATCAATCTTTGGCATACCTAACTTTATGCCCTCTTCCCTATTCTGCCATTTTATAAATTCTTTAAGTTCTTTCTTTTGATCATAATAAGAATTAATCATGTATACTAACTCATCAGTTATAGTGTCACTAAGTTTGCATTGTTTTTCCATTAAGCTGAGTTCCTCACAAAATAGTTTTGTTTGCCTTCTCAGTTGAATGTTGAGGTCAAGAGATTCATGATTGAATTTATCCAACTAAAACAAGCATGTTTGTGGTTGTTCTAATTGAACCTAGGATTCTTTGATATGGTTTTCCTTCAAATTGATTTCTTCTTCATGATGAATGTTCAATGTTTCCACCTTATTTTTCACTTCTATAATAGTGGCTTCTTTGAGCTTAATTTTGTATGCCAATAAAATTTGAGTTTTTCTTTTTCTTTTTCTAAATATTGTTGCATAGTAGTGATATTTTCATATTTTATTTCACTTGATCTTGGACCTCAATGCCTTTTTCAACTGTAGAAAAATCATAGGCACTAGTAAACTTACTCAATTTACCTATTTCATCAGTGGAATCAATAGAGGATCCCTTCCAAAGAACTTCAAATGGTGTGAACTGAGAAGTTTTCCAAGTAACTACGCCTTGAGAATCATCAATTTTCCTCTTTTTCCTTCCTCTCCTAAAAATTTCTTCAGGCTCAAGACTGTAGAAAATATCTAGAGAAGATAATTCCTGAATATTACGAAGCACTTCAGCAGTGGGATGAACTAGAATAACTTATATATTTGTAAATGTTCTCCTCGTTTTATTTGTATCTTGAGGATTCTTATGAAAGGTAATAAGATCAATCTGAGTTGTAGTCTTTTGAGAGAATATTTAAGTTGTTAAGTATACAACCTCTTGTTTTTCTATATTTTAAATTTCTTTTAGATTCTAGTCAAAATCAATCCATAATTTCTCCATCTCAAAATTTACTTTAAAAATTCTATCCTTGGGATCTGTCAAACTTAATGTTCTTGTTTTTCAGGCTCCATTGAAATTTCTTGTTGTATTGATGTTGTTGTGACCTTCTAGGTAGATGTTGTTGGACTACTAATATATGAATAATACTCTATAGGAAGAGTTAAAGCATCCATTTTTAATGTCTCTAGTCTCACAATTCTGAAAAAAAAAAGAGTTGATCATGCTCTTCAGCTTATGATGTGTCCATCACCTTTTCTAAAATTAATTTATAAGAATAGGAATCAAAAAAAATTTCATCAAATTGGTTCTTCTCATGAATATATCTCCTTATACTTATAGTGGAACCTACTTGATTTTCTTCTCCATTAGGGTTATATGGTTGGAAGGGTATAATAGCCAAATTGAGCACTCATATGGGTCATAATTATTTCTCTGCATGGTGGTCATTTTCCAAAGAAAATGTAATATTCCCAATTTTCCATCAGCTAATTGGAATATTAGAGTTTCCACTTTTTCTAATTAATTAAGTAAATAAGAGGGTGGAGGGACCCATAAACCCCTTAAATGAATAAAATCCAATTTTTAGTGTGTATGTGGGTCATTTAGATAGCAGATCAACATTATGGAGTACTGGAGCAGCTTATTAATGAAGGAGGAGTGGAGATCATGGATCATTAATGAGAAGATCATGGAGATAGTGAAGGAGTCAAAGTAAGATAATGGGGGAATAAAAGTAATATCATATAGAAATAATGATGAAGTGATGTAGGAAGTGGTGCATTAAATTCACACATTATCGAGAGACTGGAAATTAAATGCAAAGATGATGGAGATCATGGAGAGACAACACAGTCTTCATCGAGGCTACTGGCCACATGTGCAACACAGTAATAAAGTGAGCCAAGGTTAGAGGAGGCTCAAAAATCATAAAAGGAAGATAAAGGAAACAATAGAACTTAGATTTCATATTTTGATTTTAGATCTTGATTTTTCATTTGACATTTCTTTGCACGCTTCAGTTGTTTAACTAAGTCTGCAGTGTTGTTTAGCACACGGGTGTTCCCGAGCGAGAATCCCACCCTTACACACGGGGGACTTCGAGTGCCTACTATAGGAAGGTTTCTTTGAGAAGCTATTATTCATTAGGCATTAGTTCCACATTCAGTCCCTCTCTACAACACATTCATATCTAGGAATTACGCATTCCTTCTTGAGGGTTTGAGAGGAGGAGGTAGTTTCTAGAATTTCAGCTAGGAAATGAGTGGAGGATTCGTAATTTCACCTTGTGCTTTCATTTCAGTCCTCCAGGAGCTTAATTCTTAAATCCTGCATCAAGCCTTCAATCTACACCTCCATGCAGCAAAATTTCCCCCAGGAATTGTGCAATCTAGTCCTATAGATCTAGTGGAGGAAGGAAGTTTCTAATATTTCAACTGGAAATCCTATGAGATACCATCACCTCACTTTGCAGAGATTATTTCCATTAGCCTGGAGCTCTATTGCATCATCTCGTAATAGGATATAGCTTCAGCCTCCTTGATAGCACAATCCAGTCCAACAGTTGTGTATTCCACAGCTACAACTTGAGAGGAGGAATTAGGAGCTAGATATCAAGCTTCTAGCTTAGATATTAGGAGGAGGGATCAACCCTTCATGCATTGAGCTAATTGTATCTAATTGAAACCATATTTATATTTAGTTCATGTAGTATATCTACATACCTAGTAGTTGTATAGTGTAAGCCCTACCAGGGTAAATTTCTAAGGTTGTCCAATCTGGAAATCCTTTCTGGGTTATTTTGGGTTTTCATAATAGAGCCTGGATCTGAAATCTGGGCATCATCTGAGCTCCAAAAACAACTTATCTACGCATTAAATTTCAGCCAGTAGTCATATTTCCAGCATTTGCAGAAGGGACAACGCAATATGGCCTCCAGCAGATCAGTAGTTATGGAGTGCCTTCATTTAGAGGACTTCAGGCTCACTCTAGCCTTCCTTGTTGGCTTGAGTGTTTCTATTTTTGAGCGTTGTTGTACATTGTTTCTCACCTCCATATTAATAAAATGGCTCAACTATTCTGTCTATTTTCATGGTGTATTTAGTTAATTTTACCATTTTTGTAGTTTCCAGCTATTGTGTTTTGTATTACTGTCTTTTCCCATTTTGTGATATTACAAAAAAGAGGCCAAATGGTAATGGAAATTAGGGCCATACCTTCTTACTGTAATCCTTCAAATATTTAGATAAACCATGGGCAACCAGTTGATAGGTCACCTCCCAGAAAATATACTTATCTAGAATGTAAAGGGGCATGACATGTGGTGGAGCATAAATTCCCCAAACCCAAATATAAATAAAAATTTCTTCACCAAACCAAGTTCCAAATTTCCTCAAATTATCGATAGCTTCTAGAGACATTCTTGGTGGTTTCTTTTGGAACACTAACTTGTAGAAGGTAATCATAGCCTTATGGCATATTTGATAAAATTGTTCAAAGTAGTTGGTGTCCCATTGGAATTTATAGTATATATGAATAGACATAGAGTCGACAAGAGCCTGTTTACATCCAATGGAAGGGAAATCTAAATTAAAACATAGGAAATCCATGATATAGGAAGAAATGTAAAAAGGAGGATTTTTTTTCTAGACACAATGCAGGATTAGTAGAATGTAGGGATATGTTTGGCTATATTATTAGATAAGGTAGTAGACCAATAGAAAATGAAACCCTCATAAGTGCCATCAATTAGGCGAATCCAAGTATCTGGGAAGTGTGATACATTGGGGAGTACATGTAGCCTACAAAACATAGCAGCCACTTGAAAAAAAAGAGTTCTGAAGGAGGAAATTGGGTACCTACCATTATCCTCGATTATATGATTATTGGGTTCCTATCTCTAGTCTTTCATTAAGTCTACTAGTGCCTTGTTCTTTTTACCAAACTTATCCAAATACTATTTTTTGAAATGACACTAAGAAATTGGTAGATGATACATGGCTTGGATGTCTGCTATTGTAAATGAACCAATAATTGTGCTTTTCTTGGTATGAAATTTCCTCTCCATAATACCAATTTCCTCCACTACCCATCTTATCATATATTTATATGGCATAATTCTTGGCCTTGCAGTAATTCTATGAAGAAAGGAATTCATTGAATACTGTATAGCTGTCTCTGAGGTGGGAGGTTGGTCATCTAATGTTGTCATTTTTATTGTGATTCACGGTCCCCCATCCTAAAAAATCTTAAAAATTTTATCCCGTGGTGAACTCATTGAATCCATAGTGCAAATGGCGTTTGAGATTAGACCCGCTTATGGCGATTTCTCATCTGTCTTTTCTCTATATGGGCCATCTGGCTTGGGTGTGAGAGTATTTTTCTTCATTTTAGCCTTCTTCATCTTTCTTTTCTATAATCCCTTGAATTCTCCTGTAAAAGTGAAATATATTTTTAAGAAGGCAGAGTAGCTTACTATGGAAATATGCACAATAACTAAAAATGAGGGTAAAATGATATTAAAATAAAATCATATTTTCAATATTAATGGGTCAGATTAAAAAATGTGTCAAATGTACACATTTAAAAAAATGGCACAACTTGGGGAGACCATTAATCGGCTCTGATGTTGAAGCACTTTTCTAGGGTTTCACGCACCAACTCGAATTTTGACGTCCACCCTAAATCGCTCTACCATTGATATGCCCAAAACTTGAATATGATGTTAGGGTCCCGTGATTTGGCCGATTGGCGAGCCAAATGACAATGTAACATCAAACCAAGCTTTGGAGCCCGAGGACCTAGCCTTCCTGGACTCAGAGAGGGCTCTCTCTATATGTGTAAAAGATATCGGTGTGTTTGCTTATGGTGTTCTGATATTAGGCTAGTTATGAAGTGAGTTTTTTGATTTTTGGTTTTTTAAGTTTGTGAGGGATAAAACTGATCAAAGATATAAAAATGGATAACAAGAAGTCATATCAATTGGGCTATGGGGTCAAACAGGTCAAGGAAGCTATGAGATGATGATGTAAGGCTGCTGTAGGGCCGATTTGATTCAAGGTAGAAAGGAGCTTTAGGCAAAATGGAGTAAATGGACATCAATTTTGTGAAAGACGAGGGATTTCAAGTGTAACTAGTTGATAGAAGACATAAACATGTTATAGCAAGCCATTAATCATGCTAAATGTAACTATGAGCTAATTAATACATAGAAATCAAACATTCCAGCCATGCATAGAGGTATAAGACCTTCTAACTTCGGGAAATGGCTATCAGACTTTGGGGAAAACACATAAGATAGACTAACAACTCATAAAACTATGCCGGAACGCCTAAACATAGTCTCTAAGTTATTGGGCACTTTGACAAACAAGCTTTCATAGTTTTAGGCAAAGGGCTAGATCGGGACTAGGCCTCCTTGGTTCAACAAGATGATCAACTAATCAGTCAAAGAGAAAGTTTTATGGACAGAACTATGGGCAGCTTATAGGTAGGAAGGGCACACCATACATCCTACTCAACATACATAGAACTTGTAAATAAAACTTAGCAAACAGTATCCTTAAGTTACTAAAGAGCAGTTAAGAATTCTTTAGCATAACTAAGGAAGAAGAAAACATCAAGCTATGAAGATTCAGGAATTTTGAGGTGCCTCCATGGGCATATCTCAAAATCAATCTCTACTGATCTATAGCAGCAAGAAGCATGGATTATGAATGAAAGCTAGAAGACAAAAACATAGCAAGAAACACTATACCATTCTACCATGTCATGGAATCCATCACCAATCCTTCATCATTCATCAAAAGCATCCAAGAGGCAGTCCAAAAATCATAACACAAGTATGTTCTTCAAAGCTCATATGACCAATATATTGATTCTTCTCTCAAGTTCACCCTCTGATTTACAATGAAACCCATGGAATAAATAGGCTTGAGGGAGGAAAACCTCATGGAGCAACTAGCTATCCCATTGGCCAAGTCAAAATATCTAAACTTGTCCTTGAGGCTTTGCAAATCCCAAGGCACAAAATATCCCATAAAATATCTAAAAAACTACTAAAAACGGAAATTATATTGACTTTACATCATTTCCCAAGTATAAAAATAGCTAAACGCACATTTGGGAAAAGCAGATTTTTGAGGTTCAAAAATTACAAAAATACTTCATATTTATGTCTGAAAAAGGTCCCCTGACTTGCTGGAGGAAATTGGCAGCCTTTCCGGTGTCGAAATGAAGCTCATGATGGCCCGTTGGAAATCTCTCTGTGTCTACTTTCCGGCACAACTGAAATAATCTCAATCTGAGGCCCGGAAGTCATCCAAAACTGTACCTGTGTGGAAAAACCCAGGAAATAGCAGACTGCTGATATGGCGGGCAGAATGTGCAAAAAGAGGGCATTTTTCGCCAATTTGAGGGGGCGAATGATCTCCGAATGCCCTGAAAATCGCTGGGGACCTACTCATAGAATTATGGCATCCACTGGTATCATCCTTCTCTCTTGAAAAAACCTCAAACTGAAATGGCGAATTTATGAGTTTTCGACCAAAAACCGAAAAAAATGCCAAAAACAAAAAGTTGCCGAAAAAGGCCCAAAATTGGCATGCATGACCCTCAAGGGTCCATAGCAACATGCTCCAAAGCTGAAGCCAAAATATCAAGGGCTGATATGCTTTTCCATTCTTTCCATGCTAGGCGCTTTCCCCTTGCCTTCTTCAATTTTTCTTGGGCTGCCTTTAGTTTGCGCCGGGCAAACTGATTTAGTTTTTGGAAGTGATGTGTCCTCTTCCTCTGCAGCTCTAAATCTCTATTCGCCCTCTCAAGCTTCATTTCCAAATGCTTGTTAGCTCTTTCAAGCCAAGCCTCTTTGTTTTCCTCAATTTCCTGCTCAAGGAGTGCAGTGAGAGGAAAGGCTTGGAGCTGGGCTTGCTCTTCTGCTCTCTGCTTTTCCAAGGCTCTTTTAAGCCCGATGGTCCTAGGCCTCTTCCGCCTAGGCTGGTCTTCCTCCTCTTCATCATCAAACTCACCAATGAGTTCTTCTATTCTCGCTTGCGCCCTAGCTGCCTCATTTTTATATTTGATCGCCCGTGCCTCATGAACAGCTGTGTGCACATTCATTTGTTTGTTTTGAATCTCTAAGAAGTGGTTGAAATTCCTTGCCCTTTGAAGATCCTCCTCTAATGCCTCAATTTGTCCCTCTTTATGAATTAGGAGATTTTCAAGAAGGCGGGCCTCATTATCACTGTCATCGCTTTGGATAGGGATGATAGCTAATTCACCTCCACGCTTTGTACTTTCTCCAACTTTGCTTTTACCTTTGAAAGCCAATCTGGCGCTTTTCCTCCTTGGCATGCTAGAAGGTGTCTTTTTGGGCAATTTCCTCTTGCTAGGAACAATCTTTGTCACTGTTAGGGTGGCAGCTTTAGTCCCTCTTTTCCTAGCTGTGCTGAGGTTTGTTACTTTGAGAGGAGGATGCACAACTGATTTACCTTTAACATCTTCCTAAACTTGCTGCTCTTCTTGAGGCTGATGGATATCTTCTTCTGGCTGTTCACTTGGCTGCCCCTGTTCACCAACATTAGTTTGCTGCTCTTCATCAATGTCTTGTCCAATTTGTGGCTCAGGAGGTAACTCAACTTCCTGCCTAACATGTTGTTCCTCAACTGCTGTCTGCTGCTGTTCCTCATCATGGACCTGCTGTCCTTCATCATGGAACTGCTGCTGTCCCTCAATTTGTACCTGCTGTCCTTCATCCCTTTTCTCTTGCTGCTGTTTACTGCCCTCTCCTTCCTCTTGTTGACTTGGTTGTCCAGTAGTCATTCTAAGCCTTCTAGGAGTAGGCCTACTGGACAAAGGTACCGGGCGATGGATAGGCTGAGTGGGAGACACATGAACAGGAGGAACAGTAGAGAAGTCTGGATGGCTGATGAATAAATCCCATGGAACCTCTTTCTTCTCTAGTTGGTATAAGAAGATAATCTTGATCAAAGAATGATGAAAAAGAGAAGGGATTTGCTGAGGTGGGGCCTTCTTTTGGACAGTAGATGCCATTTTCTCTATGCTCTTGGACAAAAAGTAAGGGAGGTTCAGTTGCCTACTTCTAGTAAAATGCATCAATAAACGGACATGGTAGGCATAAATTCGATTAAACCTCCCTTCACAAGTGAAATATTTCATTATGGCTTTCATCAGTGGAGCATAGCTGTCAAGGAGATATGAAAAATGGAAAATAGCAGTGACAGCCTCCATATGTTCAGGCTTGATGAAAGGTTTGTAATCCTCTAAGTCAAGATGAGCTTGTTTAAACCATTTTTCGCCATGATATGGGATCTTGGTGGCCTTGGACACATACCTTGGAGAAATTTTGAAATCAAGACCCGCCACTTGGAAGTGTTTTTCTTTGAATCTCAGGGCGCACAAGTGTGTTAATGGCGAAAAACTCTTGACTTTTTCTATCTTCTGGCAGAAATCAAGGCAGCCTACTTCATGGAAGTTGAAAAGTACAGATGGATGAGCATTAATCTCTTCTGTAGAGATAGGCTCATATCTTTTATGTGGACCGCTCCTGCTGTCTTGCCTTGGAGGCATTTTAACCTGAATATGCTTTGGAAAAGACAAACTGCCTTCACTGTGTGTAAAATGCCCTGTTGGAATCAAACTGTGTCACTTTACTGCTTTGACAGATAGACAATGAGATTTGGATGTCTTGCAACAAGTTTTTGTAATACACAACTTCTGCTCTTCTTAAAACCAGCCTTCTACCTTTGAATGTATCTCAGCCAGGCAAAATTCTCAATAGGGTACCATATAGCAAAGAGGAGACAGCCTGCTATGTAAATTTCCTGTGCACAGTGTTGAGAAATCACTCTTCTTGTGAATTTGTTAGAGGCCAATCAACACATCTATATTTGTGTCTCCAAGATGAAACTCAATCATAAAAACCCTGCTCTTCAGAAAGTGGCCCTATACCTTGAAAACATCTCAGTGAACAACTTTTCAATATGATATAATATAGTGAAAAGATGGGTAGACTGCTAGAAAGAGTTTGCTGTGAGAAAGTGCTAAAATCGCCCTGTTCTTGAAGCCTTAGATGTCAACCAATAAACATGTATCTCTTCAATTTTGATGAAAAAATCCTTTGAGAAGGCTGGAGTAGCACCGGAGGCCTTCAAGATTTGCGCGGCACTCTTTGAGGACAAAACGGCGCGCAGTTTACCAACGGTGGCCCTGTCGGGTCGGGCTGTCGGGCGCCGTGTACAGGCGCGTCGCGCAACTGTACAGGCGCGTCACGCCAACACTGACCGCCCATGTAAACTGGCTCCCAGGCGCGGCGCGCTGGTTTCCAGGCGCGTCGCGCTGTGTTTTAGCAGTGCAAAACTCTGCAAATTGACCCGAAATTTGTTGTTTCGATGCTGAGGGCGGCGTGGAACTTTGTTTGCAGTTTGAGAATGATGAAATCACCCTCGACCTCACTCCTTAATATGTCACTTTAAATTCTTCAACGGTCACTTTGTTTTTAAATGTAAAGTGGAATTTTGGTTTGGCTTTTTTGCAAATTTTTCACAGTCTTTTCGATCCTTTTGAATATCCTCGGTGCATCTCATACCTGAACCTCTTTATAAAAACAAAAATGGCTTTAAAAACCAGAACCTTGTCTCTCTTATGCACCGGTGTCTGAAAAGTGATTTCCGATTTTGTTCTTTGGGTGACATTTTAACACCGAACTTCTCACTTTGAAAAATATTTCCATATCTTCCACATCATCTCTGCCACTGTTTTAAAGATGCTGGTAATATTTATGATGTAAAACAACCCCTCTTTAACACTGTCAAGAGAATGCTTGAATACTGGTTTTCTTCTGAAGGACATGGCTTGTTTTGTCAGCTTGTTTTGACAGTCCTTGGCTTTTGATAACTTCTTCAACCTTTATCTACAGCAGGTGCCCACATTTGCAGCTGATTTCTTTTCATGCTTTCCAGAGTCTTCAAAAACCCAGATGATGACTTGTGATAAAATGTCCTGACTGTTCCATGCTTTGAAAAAATACCTCCTCCTTTTAAGCTCGGTTTGACAGACTCCTGTAGGTGTCTTTTGACTGTAGATACAAAAATACAATTGTATTAATTTTAATTTCAATCATCCTCCTTCTACAGAAAAAGAAGGAATTCCCTTTGCAATTCTTTTTCACTTGGTTTGTAATAGTGAAGCGCTTCATGGGTTTTGAGTGCTGCCCAGAGCTAATAAAACTCATTTCCAGAAACTCTGTCTTAATCTGCTGATGGCTATATGATGAGCAGGCTTTGACAAAAGCTCTTTTTTATACATGGTGTCAGTCCCTGCTTCCAGGTGATACACAAGTTCCCCTTTTGACTATAAGTGCCATATTTTGGCTGCATCCCTTCATATCATACTTCTCTGTTTACTTGAAAAGCGCTCCTTTGGACCTTTGGCATGTGACAGTGGATTGTTGTTTGACCTTTTCCCTTAAGGAAACTGCCCCTTTCTGGTATCAATGGCATACATATTCATAATGTTCCCTGTCCATCATGATGTATATTTTGAAAGACATTTTCCTATGGGTAATGCATTTTGAAGCATAAACACCATCTTTTACCTGTGTAAAAGACTTTTGCTCTCTTCCTTTGCCTCTTTCCACTGCATCTTAGACCAATCAGTCTTCAATCAACATCCAATGCTTTGGCCATCTGCTCATAAATGGAGGAGGCCTTTTACTGAGCAAAGTATCTGGAGATTATTTGATAATGCTGCATGACAAGGATTTGCTTGGATTATGATGGTAAGCAACCAACTTAAAAAGAACATCAATACTGTCACCTCTGCTTGCAATCACCACTATGCTTCAGAAAAACCCTAGCCAAAGTGTCACTGTCTCACTGTACTGCTCTGAGGGTGACCGAAATGTCATCATTTGTTTTGGTCATCTCATGACAAATTATTTGAAGGATAGTCTCTGTGACTATGGAGGTCAGTGCCTTTTGAAAAACAAAACACTTTTCCTTCTGCCTGTGTAATGACATGTTTTGTCAGCACCTCTTCAATTTGATCTTGTGGACAAGCAGGCTGCTTATGATTGGAATTTTTACTAATGACCTGCCTTTCTAAAGTTTAACAATTCACATAATTTGAAAACTTCAAATGACCTCCTTTATCAGACCAAACTCTGTTTTCCTTTGAACTTGCATACTTCAGACTCTATCCCTATTATGATCATCACTCACTCAGAAAACCTGGAGTTGTTGTTTCACTGTTCAGTAAAAGGCAAACCTGGGCTTCTGCAATCCTTTAAGTCAATACTGGCCAGCGCCCTCTGCTTGTAGATGAAGGAGGCGCCCTAACCCTCTGCTTGTAAATGAAGGAGGTTCTGGGCCATGACAATTTACCAGTTTGCTGAGACAATGGTGTCCTTTTCTTACTGTGATTTTCATGCTGGAAGGAAAACTGCAAGGTCTTGATGAGTGACTTTCTGTTTTGCAGATATATCTCAGGCTCATGATACATTTAGAAGCAGCTGTTCCTCTAACTGTAGATTCAAGCATTTACTCCTGAGATGAAGTTATATTTCCTGTCTTTGTAGAATCCATAAAACACTGTGAAACACCTACTAATCAGCTTGAGACTGTGGTTCATGCAGTGCTGAGACCTAGGGATATAAGTGGCGCGACTTAAAGCTGTTTGTCAATTTGATTTGCAGAGTGGGAGGTCAGTCATGGTTGGTCTGTAGCAGATGGAGGCTTTTTGGCTTTTTGATGATTGCCAAGGGTAAAATGTCTTAAAGCGCCACTTCCTAACATAGGGGAGACTTTTGAAATAGATGTGGATTTGCCTTTTAAAGCTGATGGGCAGATCAAGAAGGCTGAAGCTAGATAGGATAGTGACAATGAGGTTTTGATTTCGCCAGGGGTGGACTGAAAAGGTAGAAAGGCGAAAAAGTTTTAGGAGGGTTTTCTGGATGACATATTGACATAAGGAAATCAGTTTCTAGAAAACTCAGCTGTAGATATAGTCATCACTAACATGTAAAAAATACTGATGGCTAACAGTGGCTCCATTTGGGGAGGGCAGCTCCTCGTCAGGAGGTGTCCAGAATTCAGATTTTTGGCTTATGAAGACCAATGCCTTATCCATTGGCGTAAAATTTACCCTTCTCTTGATGTTATTTCTGAAAAGTGACAGCATGGTTAACATCAATGATACTTCTACCTACCCCACTATCTTTCCTAACATTTTTCTTCTCTTTGGCGCATTTGAACTAGCAGCCTTTTGACAATGCATATTTTTTCTTTTTGCAAAATGAACCTATCTATTTCTACTCTTATATCTGCTGGGAGTTCAGATTAAGCTGATGAACTCCTTCATTGCTCTACCTATGCTAGATCAACTGTCAAGATTAAGCAGTTTGACAGGATTTCATTCTCTAATCTACAACATGAAATTTAAAAATGATCAAATCAGGATTAGGCAGTCTGATTTGTCATGCATTTGCGGCATAAAAGACAAGCTGCACACAAATGTTATTTTGCAACAAAAGGAAACTAGACAAGCAGGGCTAAGATGTACAATGTGTTTTTCATCCCTCGCTTCTCTCTTTGGTTCTGTTTTAGGCATGTGGAACCAGAATCTCTCCCTAATCTAAGCTCTGTGATGAGTCAATCTTACACAATGTTGACTATCTTTGCACTCACTAACTTATCAGCAAATAAATTTAAACATGCTCAGCTATGATTAGGCTAGATAGCTGAACAAGACATTGAAGTACTAGTAGCGGCATTTAAGCTTGCTCGCTTTCCGAAAGACTATTTTTTGGAACATGGGCCCTTTGTTCTATCTTCACTTGCCCTCTTTTCTGTTTTTTACTGTTTTTGACTTTTCTATCTTTTCAAAATTTCAAACAATGGTATGTACAATGAATGAAAGTGTCCCAAACTCAAAAATCTTGGAAATGACGGAATTTAAGCATCTTATCCTCGTAAGGATCTCCTCTCACCCTTGGCCCACTTAACCCCTGAAAAGAAAAATTTGGGAAATTCTCTCTCTCTAACATGACATAGGGATTCATGCAAGAATCTCTAAACAGCCCAGTATCTTCCCTTTGTACCTCTCTGAATATCTGATTTCCACTCCTTTCCTTACTGTATGCTTTCCTCAAGTAATGCATGTATTCTTGGTCATTCTTAAAATAGATAATGACATCATCAAGGTATGCACAGATGCAGAGATTTAAAACTGGGAACATGGCCTTCATGAACAGATTTCTGATATTAGGTGGTTTTGCAATTTTGAACTTGAAATCTGATCTACCTCCCGCAAACTTGAAAAAATATTTAAGTTGTCTACTCTGCAAGGGAATCTTATGATCATGACCTGAAATATCATCTTGCAAAAGTACATGATTAAAAGCACTTTTATTTGGTAAACCATGGTCTTGGGTAAAAAAAGCATATTTTCTGTTATAGGGATATGCAGTATTACATCTAAAATCAAAGCAGACTCTATGGCCATCTGTTTTATCCCTGATTATTTCAGTTTGTTTCAGATTGTTGTGTTTTCTCTTGTCAAAGATGTTCTTTGAGGGGAAGGTATTGACACAGTAGTTTCCCTTGCTTTTTCTGTAGAAATTGGTATTCTGCATGAGATTTCTGATTTTAGCATTTCTAAGTTCTTCATGAAAAGACAGAATATGAGCTAATTTCAGTAGTTCAGGTATGCTGGGATTGCAACTGTCATCCTTGCTCATAAGAAGTTTATCTGGCATTTTCTCAAGATGTTGAGCTGCTGAGGTTATGGTCAAAGTTTCATTTGCAGTAGGAGGGTCACATGATGGTAAATCTTTGAGGTATGGTAGAAACATTAAACTCCCTTGCTCCCGGTTTCCAAATAGGTTTATGATGTGTAGGTCTTCTAAAGCCTTTACCCGGAAGAAGTTTCCACAAGTCACTGCTGGTGTTTGACTAAAACTAGAGCAATTTGCTTGATAGTACATAAGAGTTTGTGCTTCTTGTTCTAATCCTACTTCAGAAAGGGAAAACTTACTTTCCTCAAGACACAACTGTTCATGATCATGGTAGTTTTGAGTGTCTAGTTCATCATAGGGCACCAGGGACAGTTGATGTGGTGGATCTAAGTTTACATCAGTTTCCTCTGACTCTTCTTCCATGTTTTCATCAATATGCATAATGAAAGAGTTCAAGTCGGAACGCAAGGAACACATTGGAATGTTGTCTGGCCTATCTTGACTACTAATCATATATTTCATGTGTGATTCGCGGTAGAGTATTCTGGTCTGGCCAAACACAGGAATGGTGGCATATGACATGTCCAGTTGGATATTCCCTTGGAGTTTGGCTCCCCAAGATCTGGATAGAAGCATCCCGTACTTGGGAGGAATGTTTGCCACTACTATATCCATGATTAGATGTTTCGCAGGTATTTGGGCCAGACTAAAACAAAGGTCTTTGATCAAACCCAGGCATTGGACTCTACTTGAATCAAATGAATATAAGTCTTTGTATGGTCTTGTGATTTCCAAGCCTAATCTTTCCATTACTACCTTTGGCATAAGATTATGCGAGGCGCCGGATTCTAGCATGGCATTGTGGAGGATTTGGTCATGGATGTTTAGGCTAATGTAAAATGGAAGAGTAGCTCCCTCTTGGAATTTTCCCTCTACCTTTGGACCAAACAATACTTCAGGAGTGTCATCAGTGAGATTAACAGTGTTTGCATCATTTCCTAGATTCAAGACTTTTATTACTTGGGATTTATAAGAGTTTTGGGCAATGAGTTCAGTAAGAGGCATGGTGATCTTGATCTTGGCGATTTCGCCTTCAAAGCTAAAAGGCATCTGAAGTTTAGATATGTTTGTTTCAGCTTTTTCAACCACGACCCTCTCTATGTTTTGAGTTTGTTGACCTTGTTTCGGGATTTTGTTGGCCATAGTTGCTTCGGTGACCTTAGTAGAAGTACCAGGAGTATCTGAGAGAGGCCTAGCTTGGGTAACTTTAGCTTTGTTTTGGTCAGTTTTCTCAACCTTAATTTTGTCACTGCTTGATGCTTTCTTGAGGATGGTATCTGGAGCTTTAGCAGTATCCGAGTTACCTTTCTTGGCATTATCTTGGTTTCTTTTGCTTCTAAGGTCATATTGCCTGTGAGCTTCTATAATGGCATTCTGAAAATCTATGGCAGGGTCGTCGGGATCTTCATAGTTGGTCTCATCCTGATCGGGAGAAAAGAACGCTTGTTCCTCTTCTGTGAGGTACACCTCACTCTCATTATCAGACTCTACAAGATTTAAATGATGTTCATCAAGAGGTTCTGAGTCCCTATCATCTTCTTCCACATAGTTTTCATTGAATGGTGGCCTAATCTGTTGGTCATTTTCTCTTGGTCTGTTTTGGGGTTGTTCCCTCCTAAAGTTTTGGTTTCAGTTTCTGTTTGGAGGGTTTGGCTGGTTGTCCCTAATAGGCGCCTTTTCATTTATCTTTTCCCACATTTTGGCCATGGATTTGACTAAGTCATCTATTCGGGGATCTAGGGAAGGTGATGAAGTGGAGCCCTCATCTTTATAGGTGACCTTTCTTTCTGATCTAGTCCTAGCTCTTTTTTCAGCTAAGTTGGCATCTTCTTTTATGGCTATTTGTTGAATTTCCTCTAAGGTAGGGGGATCCTTATCTCTCAGATGATATGTCATGTCCGGATCGAAACCCTCGGGGAATTTCGCCAAGGCTAGACCAAGTGGGGGTTTGAAATGAGGTGGGAGGGAGTTATATACACTGTTGAACCTAGTACAGTAAGCTTGGACACTTTCCCCACTTTCCCGTTTTAGGTTGTTATATTCTGACAGGATTTGAATGGGGTTTCTTCGGATTTCCCACCTATTTCTGAAGACTTGATGTAGTTCTGGGATATCATGGATACTGTTTGGAGTTAAGCTTTTGAACCATGCTTTGGGTTCACCACCAAGACTTTGTGCGAATATTCTCATTCTAACAGTCTCGTCTTGTACCTCTAGGTATTCATAAGCATCAGTCATCCTACTTATATGCTGTTGAGGTGTGGTGGTGTCTTCTCCAGTAAAGTGTGGAATCTTGTCCTGATATTTGTTTGGGAGAGGAGCTAAAGGCGGTGGCAACACCAAAGGTGCGTACTAGGCTGCCATGACTGGAGCTAATGGATGATGTACAAGATGAGGACTAGTAGGCTGAGATGAGGTGGTTTGAACAGTGGTGGTTTGACCAGGTGTGGCGGATGAACTTGGACTAGTGATCTGGTTTTGAGCAGATCTGGGATGATAGGAGCCAAACTGATAGAGAAGCTGGAAGTCAGGAGGAGTGGTAGGTGGAGCTTCTCTAATAGGACTCTGTGGTGGGCTTAGGGGTTCAAGATCGTCAAATTTTATCTTACTATATGATTTGCTCCTGGGAAGAGTTTGTGATGACTCTAGTTCCAAAGGTGAATCTAGTAGGATAGTGCGATGTTTAGGTACATACCTTGTTCTACGGATGGATCTACTAGTAGCTAGATGGTCAGTTTCGGAAGCTTGCCATAGAATCTTCTCTGGGTCATCTACTATGATAGGGGGATTTGGGTCTGGATGGGATCTGGTGTTGATTCTTCGTGAAGCCAGATTTCAGATCCAGAGTTTAGAGAGAATGGTATTGGTGAATGTTTCTGGATGAGTGGTCTTTCTAAATCTTTACTAAGGTGAAGGATGGTCAAAAATAAAAGGGATGGATTAGTGGAGTCGCCAGGTGGAAATGGGTTGTTTTTGTGAAGATAGCTATGGTCCACCACCAGTAACTAATCTGAGAATGTTTTTGGATTTTCTGAGTTTTATGTGCGGCCTATGGCTTGTTAAAGTATCCTAGACTTGTTTTAACACTTTGCTGGGGTGATGAGAACAAAAAGAGTTTACTCTAAAACATGGGTCTATGGACTGCTTGCTTGTTTATGGTACCTAAAGGACCAAAGAGTCTATAAGAGTTTGCTGGACTATTATGTACTCAGTGTCCCACCATCTCCCACTATGTTAGTGAGCGATGGGATAGGTCTATCGGATAGTAGCCTGGAGCTTGGTAAAATAGTAAGGCTTACTAGATTTTAGTGGAGTCGCCAAGTGGAATGTCAATTGTCTTGAGGTATACTTGTATGGTCCACCACCAGTAATGTCAAAAACCAATCTTAAAGGAGTATTTTGGGGTTTTTCTGAGTTTTATGTGCAGCCTAGGATGTAAGAGTGTTATAAAACTGATTCATCACTTTGCTAAGATGGTGAAGCAGAGAGTTTACACTAAATGATTCTAAAGGCTGATGGTTTAAGTTTAAAATTTGAAGGACTAAGGAGTCTATAAAAGTTTGCTAGGCCATCATGAACTCAATAGGTCCCACCGTGATCGCCATTATGTTAGTGAGCGGTGGGATAAGTCAATCAGCTAGTATTCTCAAAAGTCTCTAAAGATGAGGGAAACTAAGTTTTTGTTACTCAGAGTCCCACCGTGATCGCCATTATGTTAGGGTCCCGTGATTTGGCCGATTGGCGAGCCAAATGACGATGTAACATCAAACCAAGCTTTGGAGCCCGAGGACCTAGCCTTCCTGGACTCAGAGAGGGCTCTCTCTATAAATGTAAAAGATATCGGTGTGTTCGCTTATGGTGTTCTGATATTACGCTAGTTATGAAGTGAGTTTTTTTATTTTTGGTTTTTAAGTTTGTGAGTGATAAAACTGATCAAAGATATAAAAATGGATAACAAGAAGTCAGATCAATTGGGCTATGGGGTCAAACAGGTCAAGGAAGCTATGAGATGATGATGCAAGGCTGCTGTAGGGCCGATTTGATTCAAGGTAGAAGGGATCTTTGGGCAAAATGGAGTAAATGGACAACAAGTTTGTGAAAGACAAGGGATTTCAAGTGTAACTAGTTGATAGCAGACATAAACATGTTATAGCAAGCCATTAATCATGCTAAATGTAACTATGAGCTAATTAATACATAGAAATCAAACATTCCAGCCATGCATAGAGGTATAAGACCTTCTAACTTCGGGAAATGGCTATCAGACTTTGGGGAAAACACATAAGGAGGACTAACAACTCATAAAACCATGCCGGAACGCCTAAACATAGTCTCTAAGTCATTGGGCACTTTGACAAACAATCTTTCATAGTTTTAGGCAAAGGGCTAGATCGGGACTAGGCCTCCTTGGTTCAACAAGATGATCAACTAATCAGTCAAAGAGAAAGTTTTATGGACAGAACTATGGGCAGCTTATAGGTAGGCAGGGCACACCATACATCCTACTCAACATACATAGAACTTGTAAATAAAACTTAGCAAACAGTATCCTTAAGTTACTAAAGAGCAGTTAAGAATTCTTTAGCATAACTAAGGAAGAAGAAAACATCAATCTATGAAGATTCAGGAATTTTGAGGTGCCTCCATGGGCATATCTCAAAATCAATCTCTACTGATCTATAGCAGCAAGAAGCATGTATTATGAATGAAAACTAGAAGACAAAAACATAGAAAGAAACACTATACCATTCTACCATGTCATGGAATCCATCACCAATCCTTCATCATTCATCAAAAGCATCCAAGAGGCAGTCCAAAAATCATAACACAAGTGTATTATTCAAAGCTCATATGACCAATGTATTAATTCTTCTCTCAAGTTCAGCCTCCGATTTACAATGAAACCCATGGAATAAATAGGCTTGAGGGAGGAAAACCTCATGGAGAAACTAGCTATCCCATTGGCCAAGTCAAAATATCTAAACTTGTCCTTGAGGCTTTGCAAAGCCCAAGGCACAAAATATCCCATAAAATATCTAAAAAAGTGCTAAAAACGGAAATTATATTGACTTTACATCATTTCCCAAGTATAAAAATAGCTAAACGCACATTTGGGAAAAGCAGATTTTTGAGGTTCAAAAATTACAAAAATACTTCATATTTATGTCTGAAAAAGGTCCCCTGACTTGCTGGAGGCAATTGGCAGCCTTCCCGGTGTCGAAATGAAGCTCATGATGGCCCGTTGGAAAGCTCTCTATGTCTACTTTCCGAAGCAACTGAAATCATCTCAATATGAGGCCCGAAAGTCATCCAAAACTGTACCTGTGTGGAAAAAATCAGGAAATAGCAGACTGCTGATATGGCGGGCAGAATGTGCAAAAAGAGGGCATTTTTCGCCAATTTGAGGGGGCGAATGATCTCCGAATGCCCTGAAAATCACTGGGGACCTGCTCATAGAATTATGGCATCCACTGGTATCATCCTTCTCTCTTGGAAAAACCTCAAACTGAAATGGCGAATTTATGAGTTTTCGACCAAAAACCCAAAAAAATGCCAAAAACAAAAAGTTGCCGAAAAGGCCCAAAATTGGCATGCATGACCCTCAAGGGTCCATAGCAACATGCTCTGAATCTGAGGCCAAAATATCAAGGGATGATATGCTTTTCCCTTCTTTCCGTGCTAGGCGCTTTCCCCTTGCCTTCTTCAATTTTTCTTGGGCTGCCTTTAGTTTGCGCCGGGCAAACTGATTCAGTTTTTGGAAGTGATGTGTCCTCTTCCTCTGCAGCTCTAAATCTCTATTCACCCTCTCAAGCTTCATTTCCAAATGCTTGTTAGCTCTTTCAAGCCAAGCCTCTTTGTTTTCTTCAATTTCCTGCTCAAGGAGTGCAGTGAGAGGAAAGGCTTGGAGCTGGGCTTGCTCTTCTGCTCTCTGCTTTTCCAAGGCTCTTTTAAGCCCGATGGTCCTAGGCCTCTTCCGCCTAGGCTGGTCTTCCTCTTCCTCCTCATCAAACTCCCCAATGAGCTCTTCTATTCTCGCTTGCGCCCTAGCTGCCTCATTTTTATATTTGATCGCCCGTGCCTCATGAACAGCTGTGTGCACATTCATCTGTTTGTTTTCAATCTCCAAGAAGTGGTTGAAATTCCTTGCCCTCTGAAGATCCTCCTCTAATGCCTCAATTTGCCCTTCCTTATGGATTAGGATATTTTCAAGAAGGCGGGCCTCATTATCACTGTCATCTCTTTGGATAGGGATGACAGCTAATTCACCTCCATGCTTTGTACTTTCTCCAACTTTGCTTTTACCTTTGAAAGCCAATCTTGCGCTTTTCCTCCTTGGCATGCTAGAAGGTGTCCTTTTGGGCGATTTCCTCTTGCTAGGAACAACCTTTGTCACTGTTAGGGTGACAGCTTTAGCCCCTCTTTTCCTTGCTATGCTGAGTTTTGTTCTTTTGGGAGGAGGAGTAACAACTGATTTACCTTTGACATCTTTTTGAATTGGCTGCTCTTCTTGAGGCTGCTAGATGTTTTCCTCTTGCTGTTCACTTGGCTGCCCCTGTTCGCCAACATTAGCTTGATGTTCTTCATCAATGTCTTGTCCAATTTGTGGCTCAAGAGGTGTCTCAATTTCCTGCCCAACCTGCTGTTCTTCATCTTGCACCTGTTGCTGTCCCTCAATTTGTACCTGCTGCTGTTCATCTTGGACCTGCTGTCCTTCAATTTCTATTTGCTGTTGTTCCTCATCATCTAACTGCTGCTGCTCATCTCTTTCCTCTTGTTGACTTGACTATCCAGTAGACATCTTGAGCCTTCTAGGAGTAGGCCTACTGGACAAAGGTACCGGGCGATGGACAGGCTGAGTGGGAGAAATATGGGCAGGAGGAACAGTAGAAAAATCTGGATGGCTGATGAATAAATCCCATGGAACCTCTTTCTTCTCTAGCTGGTGTAGGAAGATAATCTTGATCAAAGAATGATGAAAAAGGGAAGGGATTTGCAGAGGTGGAGCCTTCTTCTGGATAGTAGATGCCATCTTTTCTATGCTCTTGAACAAAAAGTAAGCGAGGTTTAATTTCCTGCTTCTAGTAAAATGCATCAATAATCGGACATGGTAGGCATAAATTCGATCAAACCTCCCTTCACAAGTGAAATATTTCATTATGACTTTCATAAGAGGAGCATAACTGTCAAGGAGATATGAAAAAGGGAAAATAGCAGTGAAAGCCTCTCTATGTTCAGGCTTGATGAAAGGCTTGTAATCTTCTAAATCAAGATGAGCCTGTTTAAACCATTTTTCGCCATGATACGGAATCTTAGTGGCCTTGGACACATACCTTGGAGAAATTTTGAAATCAAGACCCGCCACTTGGAAATGTTTTTCTTTGAATCTCAGGGCGCACAAGTGTGTTAATGGCGAAAAACTCTTGACTTATTCTATCTTCTGGCAGAAATCAAGGCAGCCTACTTCATGGAAGTTGAAAAGTACAGATGGATGAGCATTAATCTCTTCTGTAGAGATAGGCTCATATATTTTATGTGGACCGCTCCTGCTGTCTTGCCTTGGAGGCATTTTAACCTAAATATGCTTTGGAAAAGACAAACTGCCTTCACTGTGTGTAAAATGCCCTATTGGAATCAAACTGTGTCACTTTACTGCTTTGACAGATAGACAATGAGATTTGGATGTCTTGCAACAAGTTTTTGTAATACACAACTTCTGCTCTTCTTAAAACCAGCCTTTTACCTTTGAATGTATCTCAGCCAGGCAAAATTCTCAATAGGGTACCATATAGCAAAGAGGAGACAGCCTGCTATGTAAATTTCCTGTGCACAGTGTTGAGAAATCACTCTTCTTGTGAATTTGTTAGAGGCCAATCAACACATCTATATTTGTGTCTCCAAGATGAAACTCAATCATAAAAACCCTGCTCTTCAGAAAGTGGCCCTATACCTTGAAAACATCTCAGTGAACAAATTTTCAATATGATATAATATAGTGAAAAGATGGGCAGACTGCTAGAAAGAGTTTGTTGTGAGAAAGTGCTAAAATCACCCTATTCTTGAAGCCTTAAATGTCAACCAATAAACATGTATCTCTTCAATTTTGATGAAAAAATCCTTTGAGAAGGCTGGAGTAGCACCGGAGGCCTTCAAGATTTGCGTGGCACTCTTTGAGGACAGCACGGCACGCAGTTTACCAACAGTGGCCCTGTCGGGTCGGGCTGTCGGGCGGTCGGGCGCCGTGTATAGGCGCGTCACGCAACTGTACAGGCGCGTCGCGCCAACACTGACCGCCCATGTAAACTGGCTCCCAGGCGCGGCGCACGGGTTTCCAGGCGCGTCACGCTGTGTTTTAGCAGTGCAAAACTCTGCAAATTGACCCGAAATTTGTTGTTTCGATGCTGAGGGCGGCGTGGAACTTTGTTTGCAGTTTGAGAATGATGAAATCACCCTCGACCTCACTCCTTAATATGTCACTTTAAATTCTTCAACGGTCACTCTGTTTTTAAATGTAAAGTGGAATTTTGGTTTGGCTTTTTTGCAAATTTTTCACAGTCTTTTTGATCCTTTTGAATATCCTCAGTGCATCTCATACCTGAACCTCTTTATAAAAACAAAAATGGCTTTAAAAACCAGAACCTTGTCTCACTTATGCACCGGTGTCTGAAAAGTGATTTCCGGTTTTGTTCTTTGGGTGACATTTTAACACCAAACTTCTCACTTTGAAAAATATTTCCATATCTTCCACATCATCTCTGCCACTGTTTTAAAGATGCTGGTAATATTTATGATGTAAAACAACCCCTCTTTAACACTGTCAAGAGAATGCTTGAATACTAGTTTGCTTCTGAAGGACATGGCTTGTTTTGTCAGCTTGTTTTGACAGTCCTTGGTCTTTGATAACTTCTTCAACCTTTATCTACAGCAGGTGCCCACATTTGCAGCTGATTTCTTTTCATGCTTTCCAGAGTCTTCAAAAACCCAGATGATGACTTGTGATAAAATGTCCTGACTGTTCCATGCTTTGAAAAAATACCTCCTCCTTTTAAGCTCGGTTTGACAGACTCCTGTAGGTGTCTTTTGACTGTAGATACAAAAATACAATTGTATTAATTTTAATTTCAATCATCCTCCTTCTACAGAAAAAGAAGGAATTCCCTTTGCAATTCTTTTTCACTTGGTTTGTAATAGTGAAGCGCTTCATGGGTTTTGAGTGCTGCCCAGAGCTAATAAAACTCATTTCCAGAAACTCTGTCTTAATCTGCTGATGGCTATATGATGAGCAGGCTTTGACAAAAGCTCTTTTTTATACATGGTGTTAGTCCCTGCTTCCAGGTGATACACAAGTTCCCCTTTTGACTATAAGTGCCATATTTTGGCTGCATCCCTTCATATCATACTTCTCTGTTTACTTGAAAAGCGCTCCTTTGGACCTTTGGCATGTGACAGTGGATTGTTGTTTGACCTTTTCCCTTAAGGAAATTGCCCCTTTCTGGTATCAATGGCATACATATTCATAATGTTCCCTGTCCATCGTGATGTATATTTTGAAAGACATTTTCCTATGGGTAATGCATTTTGAAGCATAAACACCATATTTTACCTGTGTAAAAGACTTTTTCTCTCTTCCTTTGCCTCTTTCCACTGCATCTTAGACCAATCAGTCTTCAATCAACATCCAATGCTTTGGCCATCTGCTCATAAATGGAGGAGGCCTTTTACTAAGCAAAGTATCTGGAGATTATTTGATAATGCTGCATGACAAGGATTTGCTTGTATTATGATGGTAAGCAACCAACTTAAAAATAACATCAATACTGTCACCTCTGCTTGCAATCACCACTATGCTTCAGAAAAACCCTAGCCAAAGTGTCACTGTTTCACTGTACTGCTCTGAGGGTGACCGAAATGTCATCATTTGTTTTGGTCATCTCATGAAAAATTATTTGAAGGATAGTCTCTGTGACTATGGAGGTCAGTGCCTTTTGAAAAACAAAACACTTTTCCTTCTGCCTGTGTAATGACATGTTTTGTCAGCACCTCTTCAATTTGATCTTGTGGACAAGCAGGCTGCTTATGATTGGAATTTTTACTAATGACCTGCCTTTCTAAAGTTTAACAATTCACATAATTTGAAAACTTCAAATGACCTCCTTTATCAGACCAAACTCTGTTTTCCTTTGAACTTGCATACTTCAAACTCTATCCCTGTTATGATCATCACTCACTCAGAAAACCTGGAGTTGTTGTTTCACTGTTCAGTAAAAGGAAAACCTGGGCTTCTATAATCCTTTAAGTCAATACTGGCCAGCGCCCTCTGCTTGTAGATGAAGGAGGCGCCCTAACCCTCTGCTTGTAAATGAAGGAGGTTCTGGGCCATGACCATTTACCAGTTTGCTGTGACAGTGGTGTCCTTTTCTTACTGTGATTTTCATACTGGAAGGAAAACTGCAAGGTCTTGATGAGTGAATTTCTGTTTTGCAGACATATCTCAGGCTCATGATACATTTAGAAGCAGCTGTTCCTCTAACTGTAGATTCAAGAATTTTCTCCTGAGATGAAGTTGTATTTCCTGTTCTTTGCAGAATCCATAAAACACTGTGAAACACCTACTAATCAGCTTGAGACTGTGGTTCATGCAGTGCTGAGACCTAGGGATATAAGTGGCGCGACTTAGAGCTGTGATCAACTTGATTTGCAGAGTAGGAGGTTGGTCATGATTGGTCTGTAGCAGATGGAGGCTTTTTTGGCTTTTTGACGATTGCCAAGGGTAAAATGTCTTAAAGTGCCACTTCCTAACATAGGGGAGACTTTTGAAACAGATTTGGATTTGCTTTTGGAGCTGATGGGCAGACTAGGAGGGCTGAAGCTAGATAGGATAGGGATAATGAGGTTTTGATTTTGACATGGGTGGACTGAAAAGTAGAAAGGCGAAAAAAGTTTTAGGAGGGTTTTCTAGATGACATATTGACATAAGGAAATCAGTTTCTAGAAAACTCAGCTGTAGATATAGTCATCACTAACATGTAAAAAATACTGATGGCTAACATATGAGAGGGGCGATAAAAGCCCTAGATGAAGGGGGCGGGGGGGGGGGATGGGGGGTGTGGGGGGATCCCATCCTACTACAGTGTAGCCGTAGGCGAGTCAAGAAGAAATGCAATAAATCCATCAGGTTCTCCAAAGAAATTTGGCCCTAATGGAGGCCTTGTTCTAGGATCCCGGTGGTAGACATAAATCCAAGGGCAATGCCTCCCAACAGAGACTAATAAACCTCGATTCACGATCCCAACTAGAAAAGTAGGAGGCTATCAAAACTATATTAAATACCACACCATGATCTATAAGTTTATTGGTATCTAGCCTGAATAAAAGCACTTGATCAAATGGATTCAGAAAAAATGGCAGCCAAAAGGACACATAGAGCTAAAGCTGGGAGCCAAAAGTTTTTTTACATTAATATTTTGAATCTACAAGATAAGGAAATATTTTTAAAAAATGACTCATATTTATACCACAATGTAGGCATCTTCATGAGGTACTAGGAGGAATGCTAAAATCCAAACTAGGAGCAATTTCTAGTGGCTCCTGTCTGGGTTCACCTTTTCACCCTACCAGTTGATTTCTGGGACCCCGAAACCTTGGAATGAATTGGAAACTCAATTGGAAGATTTGTGAAAATAGTTGAATCTACTCGTAGTGGAAGGTATACCTCATATGCCTGCATCTGTGTTTATATGAATATTTCATAACCCCTTCTAGAAACAATGGAACTGGAATACCAAGATGAATTCTTGAAGCAACCTCTGGATTACAAACACATACCGTTTCATTGTCGTCGTTGTCATGAGTATGGAAATTTGTACAAAGTATGTTGATTGAACCAATTTGGTCTGGAGGAGATGAATCCAATGCAAGAAAAAAACCCTATCACAAGACAAGAGTGAGGGTTTTAAGGAAGTTTCACAAAAGAATAAGAACACAAATGCACATCAACATCAAGGTCCCAACCATCAAAAGAAAAGGACAAGCCATAATAGGTATGAAGTGTTGCAGGAGGAAGGGGAGAGTTCAAAAGAGGAAAAACCACCAAAGTACCTAGACCAAGGTAGAGATCCATCCAAATCTGTGACCAAATTGAAGAGGAAATCCCAAATGAAACTGTCAGAGAAAAAAATAACAATAACAATCAACTGATCTTACAACAATGGAGGTTGATGCATCCAATGAGGAAATGAGCATGGAATAGGTATTAATGAAAATGATACTAAATGAATGGCAGAATTTAGATGAAATATTCATCCCAGAAGACCAAACTAAAATATATCGAGAAACATTTTAGCAATACATGAATATTAAGGCCAATGACAGTGATATCTAGTGGATTAACCTGTGTGGCAATTGGGATGCTTGTAGGAGCAGTAGATCTAGAGCACAGGAGGGAAGAAAAGGGGAATAAAAAACCTTCAAGAGACAATCCAAATGGTGGGTGAGATGCTAGTTAATTATGGAAGGGTAATACTGCTATCAGTGGTATTCCACCAACTACAAAAAGTTTCTCAATTATAGTAATCTCCTATAATGTGAGAGGCCTCAATAACTGAGGTAAGCAGAGATATTTTCAAGATCACCTGTGAAAGGAGAAGCCCCAAGCCGTGCTCTTATTGCCCTTGCATTTGAGGAGAGAGGGTAGCTTTCCTACAAGGTATAGGGAAGCTAAGTGAAATGCACATAGAGAAAATTTGGATGATAGGGGGAGACTTTAACTTGATCTCTTCGCTAGCTGAGAAAAAGGGGGGTATTAGAAGAGAGGATCCAGAAATGGAGCTAGTCATAAACATGCAAACAAACTTGCATTTTCTAAACATTCCTACCACTAATGGAATATACACTTGGAATAACAGGAGGGGAGGAGCTCACCAGGTGGCCTATCGGCTGGATCGGTTCCTGACATCTGAATATTCTAACCACTAGCCTATTCAGCTAGAAGTAGATTTAAAACAGGGGCACTATAACTGACCCTTTAGGTTTGAATCCTTCTGGTTATGTGATCCTTCATTTATCGATAAAGTAAAGGATTGACGGAACTTGAGCTTAGAACAAGGAATAATTATGATGCATACCTTCCAACTTCACTTGAAAGAGTTAAAGCAGAAGAACAAGAAAGGGAAAAAATAGGAATTCGGCCATATCCAGCAAGATCAAGAAGAACTTGAGGACCCTATGCAATAGGTACAAAAAAAAATGATAACAAAGGGATCCTTGGGCCCCTTAGTGGTGGAAGAGGGAAAGCTATTAACAAATATTGAGGAAAGGAGGAAGTAAGAAGAGATTTTATGGAAGAAAAAATATAGGGCTCAATGTCTTCGGGAAGGAGAAAGGAACACCTGTTTTTTTCATAAAACCATGATACAACATAGAAAACATAATAGAATATTCTCTCTAATAGATCCATGAGGGAATCGAATGGTACAACATGAAGATATTTAGAACCTAATGGTAAATAATTTTCACAACATCCTTTCAGAACCGCTTCCTGACAGATCATAAGATATTGACTGTATAACTAAGCATATGCCCCAACAAGTCAACGGGGTTTAGAAATTGACACTCATGCAAGTTGTCACTATAGAAGAGGTTAAATAGGTGGTTTTTGGGTTGTATTAATCACTATTTAATGACTAAAAAGTACACATAAATTATCAATTCAGGGACATATTTTATTTCAATGACAATTGCATTGTCTGTGCCGAGACACTCAACCAGAAGCAATTATAATTAAAAGAAATTGTTGCTGAAGTAAATGCTGGAAGTAAATCACTCATGAAGAAATAAAATGGTCTAAAAGACTGGAATCACACTTCAATTAATCTTTTCTATTGCACCACATAAGAGGTACCCAGCTGGTGTCTCTAATATGATATGTGTAACATCATACAAAGTATTGAAATTGACGCAGATATATTCACAACTAAACAACAACAACACCTCTACTAATACATAAACAAAAATACAAACACATATACACAAATAACTTAATCACTACAATCCCTGCTAAGAAGGAGGGCCCTTCCTCCCTAGCAGGGCGCGGGTAGAGAAAATAACTTAATATAAACTAAATTGAATAATGCTTGTAACAGCAATAACATAATAATCTGTATTAATATGAGAAAAATTACAGAGATGAAATAATTTTGTTCTCTACTAACCTTTCGACCTCTAGTGTCGAGAACTATATAGTGGTTACATCTCAAAAAATCAAGGGATGGATCAGTCATGAGAATCTTATGATTCTCATGCTGATCGAAATAGAATACATATAGTTATAACCACTTCTTAATAAAAGTATGACTAGAAAATTATAGATTACAATCAAAACCTCCCATAGGATGTTATCCAAAAATACAATGCTATACAACTTCTACAGCTATCGCAATAAAACCACAGCTATAGTGTAACAGCTAAAGGACATGACAGCAACAGGTGTTAACGAGATCTAGTCAGTGGTACAACTGTATCAGCAGTATTTCGGCGGGTCTATAATAGCAAGGTGTAACAACATCTCTCGTTGTAACATCACACCCTTAACTACTCCTGTGTACCTCGTGCTTGGGTCTTTGGTGCTATAAATAAAATTTGGAAATACAACAAAAATGCCATAGATCTTCTCCAAACATTCATCCTCAATTAGTCATAAAAAGACACGATATATCATAATAATTGATGAAATTGCATAGTAATGAAAATAAGGTGAAACAACACAAGTTAGGATAGAAAGGTAGGAAAAAGTGGCAAAGATAGTCCCATTGGTTATATTCATGAGGCAAAATAGGGAAAACAAATATAGGAAAAGTGTGCAAAACTAGCACCCAACATCTCCCCCCAACTAAAACACTTGCATGTCCTCATGCAAAATAATATCTTATGGGAATATCTCCAGTGCAGGTCGATGAGATCGTAAGATCCAACTATATCTTCGACTGCAGACTTGTACCACTGATTGGCCATCAACTTTCATACCCAGGACTCTGACTCATACTTACTCAATTCATAATTACTATGATAATCATCAATTGGTAGCCAGATCAAAGGAAACTTGAATCTCAATCTGAGCCACAAAGCACCAAGGTATTGTACGATCTCTGCATACACTCTTACATGTGTAACAACCATCACAAAATTCTATAATGAGAATGGGTCCCCCTTCAGTAGGTCAGCACTACTCACTTCCATGCATTTCAAGCACCTAGACAAGACTTGGCTCTTCATCATTGAGAACTGATTGAGGCATAAGTTCACAATCCTTCTTCTATAAGTGGCAGCCAGTTCTTTTATCCCAGGAGTAATCAAAATTCTCCTAAATTCTTGCCTTAACTTGACAGCCCATCCCGGTTCTGCCCAGACCCATAATGCCATATTATCCTCATTAGCATCCATAGATTTGATGGTCAAATTCCACTCAATATAGTTTTTAATGAAGGACAAAAAATCTTGCAACTGAAGATCCCCTATATAGGAGAATATTGTCACAACCATTTGCATACTCACATGCTCACTAATGATATTGTGTAAGAATAACTCACACAACAGGATTTTCTTATTGAAATCAGAGGCACGAAACACATCTAAAAATGTGTGAGTGGAAGAACATAAATAGGGTTTATCCTCCATAACGGCTTTCATCTGGAATAGGAAGTAACGTTCCCATAGAAAAATAGGATAGGATGGGGAAGGCCGCCTACATCCTAGCAAATTACGGGCGATATCATGAATTTTTTGCTTGTCTATGGTAAGATCCTCAACCTGTTGTTGTAACAGCAGTAGTTGTTCCTCCTGTTTATTCATAGCTTCCTTCTTCTTATAATTCTCCAATCCTTTCTTCAACTCTTCTTTCATCCATATTTCATGGAAGGTGTTTATCTCTCTTCAATGTTCCTTCAACGAAATCATCCCCTCCCAAAGGGAGATTGCTTCCTGTTTCCACTTTTGTAATTCGGAAATTAAAAAGATTTTCTCAGAACTCCATCCCGAGATGGGACTTGGCGTTCTTCTGCATTCAATATCCACATCAATAATGGGTGTCACAGCCTCTGCTAAATGGGGTTGTTCCACCTCTACTGTTGGTTCTTGTGTAACAACAACTTCCTCAGTGGGTTCTTGTGTATCATCCCCTTCATTTCCACCTAGAGTAGCCTCTGTGTCCATTGTTATTTCTTCTACAATAGGAGTGGCCTCCATAGGTTCTTATGGGTTGGCTTCTAGGTAAACTATTACAGGAGGCTCTACTTTAACTGCTATTTCTTGTGTAAGAGTAGTATCCTAAGCAGGTTCTTTTGTAACAGCCTCCTATCATTCTATTTTTGTTTCTATTGGGCTAATATTTTCTCTAAAGACCTTATATCCTGCTGTTGTTAATTATTGAAAACATATTGTGCATACAGAAACCAGGATTTCCTTCCCCTAAGATAATTTTTGCTTTAATTCTTCATTTTCCTTTCTTAGATTTTCGAGTTTTAAAAATAGGACATGAGTTTCATCCTTACCTGATGAGGAGGGTTGCCTTTCTTCTTCTAATACTTTTGCTTCTATCTGCTTTCTAGCCATAGGTAAAGGTTCTGTAGGTATGCTAAATTTCACCCTTTTTTTTGGTCTTCTATCACCAATTGGTTCATCAGTAGGTTCTTTCCCAATTTTAACTTTAGTAGGCCGAGTCTGGGTTTCCACTTCTCCCTGACTTCCTCCTGAAGTCGTGGTCTATTTCCGTCGGCTTGTCCTCGACCTCTTTCTCTTGAATTCTTCCCAATTTTTTCCTTGCTGGCCTAGGGCATCCAACACGATTAATTTGATGAGTCTGTTATTGGTCAGACATGCTTGTGGGTGTGCTGTTGTCTTTACTGTTTCCGCCATATGATTGATGTTCCCTAACAAGTAGAATGGCAATCTTTTGTTGGTACCAAATGTGATTAAGTAGAGGAAAGTGATAGTTAAACACTATCTAGATCTTCCCTCACAAATGATATATTTAATTAAACCTAGGGCGACATCTTTCCAAATATGAGGAAGTGGCAACCTGTCAATTCCTCTCCCTTTATTCTCCAGTTTTTCTTCTCCTTATAGGAAGTATTCTTTCAAGGAGGGGTCATTGATTTTTCTATAAAACCACCTCCGTCCCTCTACTGGAAATGTAGTTACCCCGGAAATTACCTCTTTAGTCACCTCAACTTGTAGACCCCTAACTCGGGTCTGATTGTTGTTCAAATTCAGAGCGAATTCGATTTCCACCGCCTCATCTGAGCCTTCTAGCTTCTGGAAATTCTCAATCCATCCGGCATCTCTGAATATATGGTAGGCTTCTGGAAAATTCTACAAGGCGTCCATAGAATCTGGCTGGTGCTTAACTGCTACTCCACCCATCTTGTTGTTTGTTTCTAAATTCGCTTCTTGTTTCTCAGCCCCACTGTAATATCACTACATTGCTCACTACTTCTTGGCATCTCTGCTTATCCTAATTGATGAGTTTGCAATGAGGATGCAAGTTTTCAGTCGAGGAGGTTTATGGGAGGTGAAATATTTTACGGATTTTCGAATCGTACCTCACACTAATCTTCATAAATGCCTCGTTATGGAAAGTAATGGGATCTAGTACACACGCTCTTTTCCAACCAGATTTAGTCATCATTGGAAATTGTGTTACCATTTGCATGTGGATTTGATAGAGGTTTATGACTATAGATTTTTGAAATGATTTCAGGACATATCCCCTCCCCCACCTTAATGGTGACGGCCGCCCACAACCGTCACGGGAATATCATTACTTCTACCAATAATCACCAAATCATAAATGATAACATTACTTTTTGAATGACATACCTGAGGTGACGTGGAGGAAAATTTCGAATTTGCGGCGTTCTACTTGCAGCGCTCATGTTGTTGCGTTTGGCTACCACGGTTATTGTTGTTATGGGATGAAACATAAGAAACAATGTTTGTGGCTGTCGAGTGTGACATGTGTAACAACCAATACATCCCTTAGATTATTCTTCAAAAAACAAAATAATCAGGATAAATTGGTACAGAAAAGAAAATTAAATGAATACCATCATCCTATAAAATAGTTCAGGAAGGGAAGATGATGTTTCGGGAAGAAAAACATGGGTGTAATAGTTGCCACAAGAGTGGTTTTCAGCTGTTACCAACTGTCTGACTGCACCCTGGAAATGATTTTTCACAATTAGATTTATTATTTTTGTTTTATTTTCTTTTTATTTTGTTATTTATTTATTTATTTATTTTATTTTTTTTAAACAGGTGTACACAAGGGTGGTTTTCAACTGTTGCACTTATTGGAATTTCAAATTTTCAGTCTACACAGGAGAATGTTCCCATGTTGTCGTAACATGGAGATTAGAGTCTACGACAATGTTGACAAATGATTCCTTTGAAGTGGGTTGATGATATAACCTTAGACGGTGCCCATTAACCAGTAACGATGTCTTAGCACTGTCGATGGTGACCAATTGTGTAGTCCCATTGTCAAAGACCGTGTCCACTTCGTAAGGGCCTAGCCATCTGGTGCAGAGCTTGCCTTTGAAACCTTTGAACCTTGAATCATATAAAAGAGCCCAATCTCCTTTCTAGAACTTTTTCTTCTTAATAAACCCATCATGCCATCTAGCTCTTTGTTGTTGAATGATCTCTGTTTGTTGAATAGTAGCCAACCATTTCTCTTCCAATTCATTGAGCAGGTTTAGTCTTTGTGTCTGTGCTGTACTCAAATCTAGATTGACCTAAATGTTGTTCTTAATGTCCTTATTTCAAACTTTATGGGAAATAGAGGATTCTTACCATACACTAATTCATATGGTGAGAAGCCTGTAGTATTCCTCCATGTTGTCCTATAAGCCCACAGTACCTCTGAAATTTTTTCGGCCCAGTTTCTTCAGTGGCTGGCTACTGTCATTATTAATATTCCCTCAATGAATTTATTGGTGCTTTCCAGTTGACCACTTTCTTGTGGGTGATATGGTGAAGTGATTCTGTGATGAATTCCATAATTTTCAACCAGGTTCTTGATCAAATGAGATGTGAACTGAGGCCCCCCATCTGTCACTATCTCTCTAGGTATCCCGAAGCGAAAAAAAATATCGTCAAACAGGAAGTCTGAAACAACCTGCTATGTTTCTCTAGTTAGTGCCTTTGCTTCAACCCATTTTCTAACATAATCGGTGCAGACCAATATGTATGATTTTTGCTGTGATGAAGGATTAATTGGCCTCACAAATTCTAGGGACCATTTCTAAAATGATTCTATCACTATCTGAGGCTGTAACGACATCTCATCTGATTTCAGAGGCTGGCCCATCCTTTGGAAGTTATCACATCATTTCACAAACTTCTTGGCATCCCGGAATATAGTTGGCCAGTAGTACCCTGTTGAGAGTACTTTATGTCCTATCCTCTTTTCAGCAAAGTGTTCTCCACAAGGTTCCTCCTGACAAGCCTTGAAGATCTCAAATATCTCATCTTCTCTAATACATCGCCTAATCTGAAAATTTGGCCTGGTGTGATAGAGATTTCCTTATATCCAGGAGTAGGTAACACTCTATTGTATAATCTTCCTCCTTTCCTTGGAAGATAATTGGTGTGGGAATTTTCCTACAGCAAGGTATTTGGATATATCGGCATACCATGGTGAGTGAGTAGAGATGGAAACAAGATATTCATCTGGAAAAGAATCCTTAGTGGCAGTGCAATCATCACTTATAGTTAATCTAGAAAGGAAATCAACAACTACATTATCTTTTCCGGGTTTATCTAAAATAGTAATATCAAATTCTTGTAACAGAAATAACCATCAGTAACTATACCATTAGTAACAGGCTTGTTCATCAAAAATTGAATTGCAACATGGTCAGTGTGTACAAATACTTGGTACCTGGTGATGTAGTGTTGAATCTTGTTGATAGCATGCACTACTGCTAGGAATTCCTTCTCAGTAACAGTGTAGCTGAGTTCTGGTGGAGTTAAGTTCTTATTGATGTAATAAATGGCATACGGTTTCTTCTCCTTGATCTTCCCCAGAACAAAACCCACAACCATGTCAGATGCATCCATAGCAATATTAAATGGCAATTCCTAGATTGGTCCTTGTAAAACAGGTTCTTCTGTTACATAGTTTTTCAACTTTAAAAAGGCATGCTTACACTTCCCTATCCCCAAAAATTCTGCATCTTTCATGCGTAATGAAAATAGAGGAGATGCAATATTTGAAAAGTTCTCTATAAATCTCCTATGGCATCCTGCATGTCCCAAAAAACTATGTACCTCTTTTGGAGTCTTAGGGGTCAGTATTTTCGAGATTACCTCAATTTTTGTATGATCTACCTTGATTCCATCCATCGAAATGAAATGTCCCAAAACAATTCCCTCGGTCATCATCATGTGTCATTTTTCCATGCTCAGAGCAACATTAGTTTGTTCACAACATTCCAGCACTTTTTCCAAGTTAGCTAATGTTATCTTAAAGGCATCTTCGTAGGGTGTAAAATCATCCATAAAAATTTCAAGACAGTCATTCAAAAAATTAGAAAATAATACCCAATATTTCCCTCTAAAAGGTTGATGGCACATTACAAAGTCCAAAGGGAAGGACTCTGTACGAAAACGTACCCCATTAGCAAGTGAAGGTTGTCTTTTCTTGGTCTTCCGGGGCAATCTGTATTTTATTATAGCCACTAAACCCATCTAGAAATGAAAACATTTTTCTCCTGGAGAGAGTATCCAAGACCTCATTAATGAATGGTAAAGGAAAATGGTCCTTTTGAGTAGCTTTGTTAAGTTCTCTATAGTCAACACCGACTCTCCATTTGTCGTTCTTTTTCGGAACTATGACAAGCAAAGACACCCACTGGTTGTTAGAAATGGGGTAGATGAAATTAGCATTAAGGAGTTTGTGCAATTCTTCTTTCACTATCTCCTTAAGTGAAGGGTTCATTCGGCATTGCGATTGCCTAACTAGTTTGCAGTCCTTTTTAAGATAAATGCGGTGAGTTCATAGGCTAGGAGGGATTCCTTTCATATTCGTATATCGCCATGCAAATGATTTTTTGTATTTTTGCAATAGCTGTATCAACAATCTGTTTTGTTCAGCAGTCAAGTTAGGATTGGTGTTTAAACATTTCCCAGGTTGGATTTCAATGGGACTGTTGATAGTATGCAAAGTGGTTTTCAAGTGTTCAAAAATTGCATCATCTACCTCATATTCTTCTCCCAAATCTCTAATGGAGGCAAAAAAGAGAAAATTACTAATAAAACCATTACTTATATCATCCTTTGTTTCATCCTTAAAGTATTGTGCTTTCCCAAGCATGAGAAGAGGTAGGGAAATATCAGATTCAGGTGAAAATTCGTCCCACCAGGGACTACTCGAATTCATATGAGGTTTTGCTGGGGGATAAAGGTTTAGGTTCTGAGTGGCCTGTCCATCTGAGATAACCATAGATCCAGACCTACATCCGATATATGCATTTGCAGTGGCCAACCACGGTCTTCCCAAGATTAAAGGATGACCCCCTGGGTTGGATTTGGTTTGTAAAATAAGAAAATCAACTGGATAATTCCAGGAATTCACAGTGATATCCAAATATTATATCATTCCCTCAGGCTTGACACGGGACCTATCTACTAATTCAAGCACTATGGGTGTAGGTATAAGTCCATGAAGTCCTAGAGAGATGAAGAGGTCTTTATTCATGGCATTAATAGCTGCCCCTAGATCAATCAAAGTATTGGTTATACGTTGATTATCAATATGAATAGTTACTATAGGGTTCCCTGGGTCATTATATTTAGTCAAAAAATCCTGATCAATCATAAGATCAGACAATTTCCCCATGACATGGATAGTAGCAGGGTCTTTAGGTTTCCTTCCAGGTCTTTTGACGCATAGATTCCTCACTGTTTTAACATAGATAGGTACTTCCTTAAGAGCTTGTAACAACGGAATCCACACATACAAATTTTTCAGTTCCTTGAGGAATTTAGATTCAGGTTGTGAGACTAGCCGAGTTTAAGTTAATCGTTGAGGGTATGGAGGATTCTGAATGCTAACGGCTGAGTCACCTATCACAGATGCACTAGCCTTACTCGGATTGGTTGTTGTAGAAACAATAGATCCTCCCAAGCTGGTTGCTACAAATGTAAAAATGGGTGTTGAATCAGCTGTTACATGTGTAATAGTTTCCTTATAATTGCCCATGTCCCTTCTAGGTGACTCACATTCTTCGGTAATAATGGGAGTATGATCAGATCTGATGACTTTCCATAATCGAAGCTGAACCTCATTAATTCCAATAGTAGTAATAAAATAAGTCTGGAGGGTAACCAGAGCATCCCTGCTCTAGGCTGCCTTATTATTTGGATTGGGGTTAGGTTGCACAGGTAATTGGGGTCAGACAGAAGGTGTAGGATTTTGAATAGAAGGCATTTGTAACTGTTGCTGCTATATTGGTATTGGATGGGGTACTAGACCTTGGCCATTACTTCTCCAGTTCTGACCCCAAGGATTGGGTTTTGATGGAGGATATTGCATTGGTGGAGGAGACAGCCACTGGTTCCATGGTGAAGGGAATTGTGTTGAGGAAGGAGTAGCATACTGCCATGGATATTACTGACTATTATAAAAATTATTCCAAGGATAAAAAGAGGAAAAATATGAAGGCATACCTATAGGTCATAGCTTCCATGGTCTTTTTGGTCCGATGAAATAAGAATATTGAACATCCTCGCTTGATTCTTGAAGTACCGCCTTTAGTCAATTGAATGTTTTTCCTCAGGTCCCTGATGCTCCTCACTGGTATCTCCATGTCCTTCAATTCTCAGATCCTGATCAATGATTCTCCACTGTTGTTTTGAATCTGGAGTCTTGGTATCAGGAGTGGATATGCTTTTTTAAGGGTGATGAGGTCCAAACACGGAAGACACTGATGGTCCAGGCTTTGATATGGTAGATGCATCCTGTGGTCCTATCTTCCTATTATCTTTGTATGACGTGGATTGTTCCTTTTCTTCCCTTGAGATCAGATCTCCAAAGAATGTCTTTCTTCCCAAATCTGCACTCTTCTTTTCCTTCTTACGACCCATCTTTCTTGTAGTCAATAGGTTGGGGGATGTTTGTATATGTTTATGTTTTCCTATCGGCACACATGGGCCCTATGTGTATCAATTCATCCAATAAGTGCTTCACTTTATACAACGGTGAGCCCGATCAAGTTCATTATAGTGATGCGCAGGTTCTTACCTCTTGTCTTACCTCCCAATGACTGTATAGCTAAAGACACTCTAAAATAACACCCAAAAATTCAACTCCTAAGTGTCCCAGCAAGACATTGGTGAGCCCGCTCAAGTTTGTTAGAGCGATGCGCATGTTCTTACCTCTTATCTTACCGCCCAACAATTGTGTCACTGGAGACACTCTAATAAAAACAAAATGCTTAGAAATTCACTCTCCTAAGTGTCCCAGCAAGACATTGGTGAGCCCCCTCAAGTTCGTTAGAGCGTCGCGCAGGTTCTTACCTCTTGTATTACTGCTTGAAAATTGCGTCGCTGGGGACAGTCTAAAAAAACAGGGAAATTGCACTTCTAAGAAACAACACTGATTGATTAGATCGTCACTGCCATCCCCGGTAACAATGCCAAAATTTTGGGTTGTAATAATCGTTATTGAATGACTAAACAGTACACATAAATTATCAATCCAAGGACGCCTTTTATTTCAATGACATTTGCATTGTCTGTGCCGATACACTCAACTAGAAGAAATTATAAATAAAAGAAATCGTTGCTGAAGTAAATGCTGGAAGTAAATCACCAATGCATAAATAAAATGATATACAAGACTGGAATCAGACTTCAATTAATCTTTTCTAGCACACCACACAACAAGTACCCAGCTGGCTTCTCTAATATCATATGTGTAACAGCATACAAAGTTTCGAAATTGAAGCAGATATATTCACAGCTGAACAACAACAACAACACCTCTACTGATACATAAACCGAAATACAAACGTATATACACAACTACCTTAATCACTGCAATCCATACTAAGAAGGAGAGCCCTTCCTCCTTAGTAGGGCGCAGGTAGAGAAAAGAACTTAACAAAAACTAAATTGAATAATGCATGTAACAACAATAACAGGATAAGCCGTATTAATATGAGAAAAATTACAGAGCCGAAATAATGCTATTCCCTGCTAACCTTTTGACCTCTAGGGCTGAGAACTATATAGTGGTTACATCTCAAAAAATCAAGGGATTGATCAGTCATGAGAATCTTATGATTCTCATGCTGATAAAAATAGAATACATATAGTTATAACCACTTCTTAATAAAAGTATGACTAGAAAATTATAGATTACAATCAAAACCGCCCATAGGTTTTTATCCAAAAATACAATCCTAAACAACTTCTACATCTATCGCAATAAAACCACTGCTGTAACGTAACATCTAAAGGACAGGTTAGCAATAGGTGTTGACGAGATCCAGTCAGTGGTACAACTGTATTAGCAGTTGGCCGACGGGTCTGTAAGAGCAAGGTGTAATAACATCGCTTGTTGTAACAACACACCCTTAACAGCTCTCGTGTACCTTGTGCTCGGGATATTTGGTGCTACAAATGACATCTGGAAAGACAACACAAAGACTATATATCTTCTCCAAACATTCATCCTCGATTAGTCATAAAAAGGCACGATATATCATAATAATTGATGAAATGGCAAGTAATGAAAATAAGGTGAAACAACACAAGCTAGGATAAAAAGGTAGGAAAAAGAGGCAAAGATAGTCCCATTGGTTATAGTCATGAGGCAAAATAGGGAAAACATATGTAGGAAAAGTGTGAAAAACTGGTACCCAACGATGGTTAAAGGTTTTGCAAAAAATAAATTGCTAGGCCCGGATGGATTCACTGCATGATTTTTCCAAGAAGCCTAGCCAATTCTGGAAAAGACATCATAGAAGTGCTGGAAGAATCAAGAAGTTCAAGGTGTTGAACCCTTAGTTAAAATGAGAGGGGGGGGGTGAATCAGTTTAACACATTCATAGATTTTTCAAGTTTTTCATTAAAACTTATCTACCCTTCATTTCATGTCCAACTTAATATGTGAGTAATCTTAGAATGTGAGCAGCAAGTATTAATATAATATAATAGTAGACTTTAATATGAGAGCAGCAGGTATTAAGCAGGTGATATAAATCATATCAACACATAAACATCATGCAAAGAGACACCAGATATAAGTGGAAACCCATAAAGGGAGAAAACCACATATTATTATTGTTGTGATGCAAAGGCAAGCTCCAACTCCCTCTCACCACTGTTTTTCTGCAGGCACCAACCTACAGGAGGCTCCAACCTCAATTCTGCAAGCTACAACTTGGAAGGAAGCACCAAATCCCTTCCATTTTCTGCACCAACGGGAGGGAGCGGCCAACCCCGCCCAATGAGAACGTAACAGCCATCAAGTCATAACTTGAGGAAGTCTACCTTCTCAATTTATCAAACTGAATGTTTGTTGATCACTCTCAGACACGCCTTCCGTTCAGAGCGTCTCTTTCTGCTCCTCTCTGCCTTATCTTCTCTGCCTTGATCTTCTATACTTTTCATTCTCTATCCTTATCCTCTCACTCTTTCACTTATGAATATCAAATTATATATATAGAGTTCCTCACATGACTGTTTGTATTCCACAAGGAATTTGGAGTGAACAACCATGACTCTTTGAATTCTGTCTTCTCATTCCTTTGTCCAACTCATTTAAAATTATAACAATCTGTACAAATTTCAATATTACAGTGGGAGTTTTGTTTTCCTACTGGAGACTTGAAAATGCATCACAAACAATAAAAAATAATTACAATATTGGCATTCACATTGTCAGTTACTCACTTCAATTTCACTCAGCTCCTTTTTTGGATTTTGGCTTTACTAGATTTGTCTTTTCTGTTGTTGTTGAGTGACTGTTCTGTATATTTCTGTTCATCATGCTTGCAAAATTCCCTGTGACTTTTTCAATTCCTACATTCTTTGTTTACCTCTGTTAGGCCCACATTCTCATCCCTATGTTTATTCACCTGTTCACTGTACTTTTGTGCACCTGTTGCATATATAACTACTTTTTAATATAACAGTTGATTTTAAATCTCGGCAAACTCTCAAGGTTCTAATCTCTTGGCCTGGCACTTTAATCAACTGTGGAGGCTTCTTATACTCACGATTATAAGACCCATAAAATACATAATATGCTCTTGTAATAAACCCAATCAATGTTTTAATACAATTTTGAAGCAATATTACAGCGCACTATATTAAATATCAGTGTAGTATATATATCAGCATATGTATATGTTTCCCACCAAATGTGAAGACCCATGTATTTACTTTAACGTATGCCCATCTCTGAGTCAAACATCAAAAACTATTAATAAATTGTGGCTTTTGTTTAGCGCGCAATGTAAGCATGGTCACGGGTTTTATAACCTTTATATCATCAAACTGTATTAATAACCGACGTTTTTAATAAATTACTATAGGCCTCAGCCCCACCATACAATCGACGGAATCAATCAAATACACACGCCCTAACCTTAAGTTAACCTTCGCGCATCTTCCCAATATGATCACCGTCCGATGGATTCCCTCCAAATCGACGACTTGTATCGATATCGCACGGGGTCCTCATTGGAGAGTTAATGCGCGATGGCGCGTAGTGAGAGTGGTTTTGCCAACTTGCTCTGGGACACGTGTCGTCCGTGCTGTGGAATCGCTCCCAACTCCTCAAATACCGCCCACCGTGTAAAAGTGGTGCGATGAAACCATAAACCGCCGTCACTGTTCATCTGGTCATGGTTCCACCCTTTTGGCTCTGGGTTCTACCTAACTTCGCGTTCCGCTACCGGGTTCCGTCTTCCGAGTTCCACTTAGTATAGGGTTCCGCTCCCTTTTGGCTCAGGGTTCCGTCTCGCTTATATATGTGAATTCTGCTCTTCGCCTTCAATGAAACTCACTTCTGTCCACACACAGCAATTGCCTCGATTCTTCTGGGCTACCACCATATGACTCGGCTCAAGGTTCCATCAATTTATATTCTAACCCTTTGGTTCATCAATGTTTCAACACGACTCCTTCGTATACCATAACGCGCTGGTTCATCAGGTTATACATTCCCCATTGTTTACTGTATCGTGGAAACCCGATATCTTATACAGATTCACGAATCTACCCCTTCCACAGAGCTTACGATGTTTACAAACCATGAGTAACAAATTCACGTTTCCACAATAAATTCAAGCAGTCTACATAGGCATAATTTTCCACAGAGACTTAAATATCCTTCCTACTTAATTCAATCAAGAATATACATATATTCACAGAGAATTTAGAGGCAATCCCTCATAATTATATACAAATGTAACCACTTACACGAACATTCACTTATTCTATTCGATGGCCTTTTTCTCCTACTCTGTCTCTGGACTCTGCTACTTTGCTTTTCTCTTTTCCTAGTTACTGTTTCAAATGCTCCTCCTTTGCCAATTCCTTTTCCATCAATGACAACATTTCCAACAGTCTCCCCCTTTGGCATTGATGGCAATACTCTTCCTCTGTTTGCCTTATAGAAGCCCCTTTTTGCTTTTCCTCCCCCTTTGACATCAATAGCAAAGGGTTGCTCATTTCCTAGTTTGCTTTCTGCATTTCCTCTTTTTGAGATCTTCTAGCTTTGTACCCTGCTGCTCCAAACTTTGGATTAAATCTAAAATTCTGACCCCGTAGCCTTTTCTTTAACTCCTTTATGCTGGGTGTATTCTTTCCATAATCCTTTGACCCTGAGGATCTATTTCATGCTTTCCTTGCTGGCTGATCTCCCCCTGGAATGATATTTTCGTTTCTGTTCTCCCCCTGAAACTGTGCTTTCTCTTTATATCAGAGAGTATCATCTACAGATACTACCCCTAGTCTATCTCTCAAATATTCAAATGGTTCTCTAGCAAGAGGTTTGGTAAATATATCTTTTGTTTGTTCTTTTGTTAGCACATACTCCAGCTTTACTATCTTCTGAGCCACTTGTTCTTGGAGAAAATGATACTTGATTGGGATATGCTTAGTTTTTTAGTGAAGCACAGGATTTTTAGATATACTTATAGCACTTGTATTATCACATTTGATTGAGATAGGTTCATCAATGCTTAACTTCATGTCTTGGAGGGTTTGCTTCATCCACATGACTTGTGTACAAGATGCTGCTGCTGCTATATATTCTGCTTCTGCTGTAGACAGAGAGATAGATGTTTGTTTCTTGCTTAACCATGCCACCAGACTTTCTCCTAGATAGAATGCACCTCCACTTGTACTTTTCCTATCATTCACACAGCTGGTCCAATCTGCATCTGTGTATGTTGTCAAAGTGAAGTTTTTTCCTTTAGGATACCAAAGCCCATATAGTGCTATTCCTTGTAGATATCTGAATATTCTTTTTACTGCAAGAAGGTGATTTTGTTTAGGTGCTACTTGATATCTAGCCACTAGTCCTACTACTAGCATGATGTCTGGTCTTGATGCTGTCAGATACAATAGACTTCCTATCATGGATCTGTAGAGTTTTTGATCTATATCAGCAGATCCATCATCAGCACACAACTTACATCCCGTGATCATGGGAGTTGACACAGGTTTGCAGTCCTCCATTTTGAATTTTTTTAGCATTTCTTTTAAGCATTTTTCCTGTGAGATGAATGTACCTGTGTTCTTTTGCTGAATTTGAAGTCCTAAGTAGAAACTGATCTCTCCAATCATAGACATATCAAACTCTGTTTTCATCTCATCAGCAAATCCTTTTGCTAGTTCTTCTCCATTTCTTCCAAACATAATGTCATCAACATATACTACAACAATCAGGAGTTCATTTTCATGGGTTTTTATGTACAAATTGCAGTCTACTCCACCTCTCTTAAAGCCTTGTTTTTGTAAATATTTATCCAGTCTTGAGTACCAAGCACAAGGAGCCTGTTTTAGTCCATATAGATCCTTCTTTAGTCTGCACACATAGTCTTATTTGTTTGTTAAAGAGAAACCTTCCGGTTGTTCCATGTAGACTTCTTCTTCTAGATCTCCATTCATAAATGCAGATTTCACATCCATTTGAAATACTTTGATGTTTTGGTAGCAAGAAAAGGCCAGAAACATTATGATGGCTTCCATTCTGGCTACAGGGGCAAATTTTTCATCGTAATCAAGTCCTTCGATTTGTGAATATCCTTTGCAGACCAGTCTGGCTTTATTCCTGATTACTTGTCCTTGCTCATTCATTTTATTTTTGAATACCGATTTTGAGCCTATGACATTTTTCTCAGTGGGTCTAGGAACTAATTCCCAGGTATTTGTTTTCTCAATTTGGTCCAATTCTTCATTCATAGCATTTACCCCAAGACTTGTCCTTGCTGGCTTCTTCAAATTTATTTGGCTCTATTTGCGACAACATGGCTATGTATACCTCTTCAATTTGTTCTGTTAGCTGCCTTCTTGTTTGGACCCCTACTCTCTTGTCTCCAATGATCTGATCTTCAGGATGGTTCTTCTGAGTATATCTTGAGGGAGCTTTAGAACTCAGCTCTGTATCTTCTGTTGTCTTGCTTGTTTCCTCATCATCTTGGTTTTCTTCTTCATGGTTGTCTGATGGACTGCAGCAGTCTGTATCTCTTGTATTGTTTGGAAGTTCTTCATCAAATCTCACATCAATGCTTTCTATTATTTTTCGAAGAGTCTTGTTGTAGCACCTGTACCCTTTACTTTTGGATGCATATCCTAGAAATATCCCTTCATCTGCTCTTGCATCAAATTTTCCAATATTTTCATCATTATTCTTTATGTAACACTTGCTTCCAAACATTCTAAAACGTTTGATTGAAGCTGGTTTCCCATGCCAAAGTTCATAGGGAGTCTTGTCACTGCTTGGCCTTAAGTGAGCTTTATTAAGGATATGCACCGCTGTGTGTACCGCTTCTGCCCAAAAGGTTTGAGGAATATTATTCTCCTGCATCATGGCTCTGGCAATTTGTTGAACAGATCTGTTTTGTCTCTCTGCTACTCCATTCTGCTGAGGTGTCCCTGCAATAGTAAATTGTTGTTTTATGCCATATTCATTGCATAGATCTGCAAAGTCATATTATGTGAATTCACCTCCTCTATCCGATCTGATGCATTTTAGCTTGCATCATGTCTGATTTTCTACTAATGCTTTGAATAGTTTGAATTTGTCCAGAGCTTCCGATTTATTCTTGAGAAATGCAACCCATGTCATTCTGGAGAAATCATCGATTATTAGCATGAAGTAGGATTCTCCACTTGGTGTTTTATTTCTTGCAGGTCCACACAGATCCATGTGAACAAGCTGGAGTGGTCTACTTGTTGATAACTCATCTTTGGCCTTAAATGATGTATGGGTCTGTTTACCCAATTGACAAGATTTGCATATGGTATTAGAAGGCCTTTTTATTTCTGGCATGTCTCTAACCGCTTTCTTTTTGTTCAGTCTGATGATATGATCGAAGCTGAGATGTCCCAATCTCCTATGCCATAACCATGACTCCTCAAGTTTGCTAAGATGGCATGCTTCATCTTTCTCTTTCACGATGTAAACATTGCTCTCTGTTCGAACACCTTTGAGCAGAGTCTTACCTGTGGTGCTTGATCTGACTTCATAGTCTTGTGCTCTGAAAATAACTTCGCAGCCTTTATCACACATTTGACTGACACTCAGCAAATTTTCTTTCAGCCCATCTACAAATAGTACATCTTGGGCCTTACCTCTGCCATTATCTAAGCTCGCTGAGCCCTTTCCCTTGATTTTTCCTAATTTATCATTGCCAAAAGTAACATTACCATTTTTCTTTTCATCAAAAGTTATAAACTTGCTTTTGTCTCCAGTCATGTGTTTAGAGCAGCCACTGTCCAAATACCACTGGCTTTTCAGGTCTTGAGCAATTAGAGCCAAGTCACATTTATTCACCTTCTTTATCCATTGGAGGCACCCTTTTGTTTGGTATCTTTTGTGAAGTGATGAACTACATCTTCTTAGAGGACATTTGGAAGGTATATGTCCAACTTGATTGCATACACAACATTTTATCATAATTTTTGTAGAATTATGAGTATGAACAAAATTTCTTTGATTCATAAACCTCCTTGAGGTGTTAAACATCAATCTTTGTCCATACTTTCTACACTCAATGATTTTATGGCCAAATTCCTTACAATAAAAACAGTAACCATAGAAATTATTTTCATACCTGATGTAATGTTGTCTCTTCCATTTGTTTGCTTGAGGCAATCTCTTCAATGTTTGCATCTTTTGCTGGTTTGAATTACTCCTCCTTGCATGAAAATATGCAACAATGTGTCCCAGCTTGTGACAAGCATAACTGGTGGAATTCTTCATAGGAGGGAAGAATCTCCTTTGATGGTTTCCAAATTTTACATACTCAGGGGTCTTAGTATTTATTACATTCTTTGCTACTAGTGGTTTCTTCTAATCTCTGTCTTCCTTATTACAAGTTTCTTTTGTAGGAATTGTTTGAGTTGCTTCATCATTCTTCTTTGCTTTTACAAAAATAATCTCTCTGTCAACCTTTTCTTTGCCTTTACTTGATTCTCCTTCATAGCCTATTCCAGTTTTTATCATAGGAGATCTTTGAGCACAAAGAATTTCGTTCAACTTACTAGAGCTTTTTGTTTGAGAACAGTTTATAACCATTTTCCTTTGAGAATTTTCTAATTTCTTCCTGAGACATACTACTTCTTCTTCCAACTTTTCTTGTTCCTGGGTTTTTTCTTTGATTTGCTTAAGTAACATGTCCTCTATCTTCTTGGATTCTTCAAGCTCTATCTTTAGCTGCGTCAGGAGTTTCGAATATTTTTCCTCTCGTACATACTTGAGGAGAATGTCCTTTTTTTCTGCATTTCAGCTTGAGTCTATCAATCTCTTCTAGAGCACTTCTTAGTTCCCCCTCAAGGTCGACTTCACCTTATTCTTCTTCATCTTCTAGCAGGAGACCTTCAAGTTCTTCTATAGCCATCAATAAAAATTCAAAGGTTCCATCTTCACTTGAGAGTTCATCTGGATCTTCAGATGTATTGCTGTCGTGTTGAGCATAGAAGGATTTTTTGCTGAACTTCTTTCCTTTCTATCAATTCTTTGATGTATTTCTCTCTGACTCTTGAGCCTGATTCCTTACTTTCTTGTGAGGACACTTAGCAGCATAGTGTCCAACTCTTCCACAGTTAAAGCATTTGAAAGGAAGTTTACCTTTGTATTTACCTAAGCCTCTATCCAATTTCTTGACAAATTTTGCCTCTTCTTCATCCGAGCAAGAGCATATGTCTTCCTCTTCTTCTTTCTTCTTTTCTATTTTAAAGGCTGCCTCTCTCGTACTTGGCTTCTTTTGTGGGAGCCTCATCTCGCATGCTGTTAAATTTCCAAGTAGCTGGTTCATGGTCAAGGTCTCCCAATCAGCTGTTTCTTCTATTGCAGACACCTTGGGATTAAACCTGGATGGAAGAGATCTTAGAATCTTTTGCACAATTATACTTTCTGGCATGGTTTCTCCAAGAGCTTTCATATTGTTAACAATTTCTGCAACTTTTAGGAAGAAACTGTCAATGTCTTCATCATCATTCATTTTTAAGTTCTCAAACTGGGCTCTATAGACTTGAAGTTTGGCAGTTTTTACTTTCTTGTCTTCTTCATGGATGTTCTCCAGAGTATCCCACATCTCTTTGGCAGTGTCTTTGTGCATTAATTTGATAAACTCTGCTTCACACAATCCATTCAAGATAGCATTCATGGCTTTTACGTTAGCTACAAAATCTTGTTTGGATTCTTTCTTTGAGTCAGTTGACTTTGGGGCATATCCTAATTCCACAGCACCCCAAACTTCTATTCCTAGAGACATTATGTATGTCCTCATCCTGATTTTCCAGAAGGCATAATTTACACCTATAAAGAAAGGGGCTTTATTGGTTGAGCATCCTTCTTTACTAGCCATTCTAAGAACCTAGAATCTCCTTTCAATTGTTAAACTGGTACAAAGGAACCTGCTCTGATACCAATTTTTGAACCCTTAGTTAAACTAAGAGGGGGGGGGTGAATCAGTTTAACACATTCATGGATTTTTCAAGTTTTTCATTAAAACTTATTTACCCTTCATTTCATGTCCAACTTAATATGTGAGTAATCTTAGAATGTGAGCAGCAAGTATTAATATAATATAACAGTAGAATTTAATATGAGAGCACTCCCTTCAATTTTCTGCAGGCACCAACCTACAGGAAGCTCCAACCTCAGTCAGCTACAACTAACAGCTATCAAGCTGCAACTTGCTAGGGAAGCTCCAACTTCCTCAATTTATCAAACTAAATGTTTGTTGATTTACCTCAGATATCAGCTCTATTCTGTAGCATATTTTTTTTCTCCTCTCTGCCTTATCTTATCTACCTTGATCTTCTATACTTTTCATTCTCTATCCTTATCCTCTCACTCTTTCACTTATGCATATCAAATTATATATATAGAGTTCCTCACATGACTGTTTGTACTCCACAAGGAATTTGGAGTGAACATCCATGACTCTTTGACTTCTGTCTTCTCATTCCTTTGTCCAACTCATTTAGAATTATAACAATCTGTACAAATTTCAATATTACAGTGGGAGTTTTGTTTTCCTACTAGAGACTTGTCAATGCATCACAAACAATAAAAAATAATTACAATATTTACATTCACATTGTCAGTTACTCACTTCAATTTCACTCAGCTCCTTTTCTGGATTTTGGCTTTACTAGATTTGTCTTTTCTGTTGTTGTTGAGTGACTGTTCTGTATATTTCTGTTCATCATTCCTGCAAAATTCCCTGTGACTTTTTCAGTTCCTACTTTCTTTGTTTACCTCTGTTAGGCCCACATTTTCATCCCTATGTTTATTCACCTGTTCACTATACTTTTGTGCACCTGTTGCATATATAACTGCTTTTTAATATAACAACTGATTTTAAATCTGGGAAAACTCTCAAGGTTCTAATCTCTTGGCCTGGCACTTTAATCAACTGTGGAGGCTTCTTATACTCATGATTATAAGACCCATAAAATACATAATATGCTCTTATAATAAACCCAATCAATGTTTTAATACAATTTCGAAGCAATATTACAGCTCACTATATTAAATATCAGCGTAGTATATATATCAACATATGTATATGTTTCCCACCAAATGTGAAGAACCATGTATTTAATTTAACGTATGCCCATCTCTGAGTCAAACATTAAAAACTATTAATAAATCATGGCTTTTGTTTAGCGCGCAACATAAGCACGGTCACGGGTTTTATAACCTTTATATCATCAAACTGTATTAATAACCGACGTTTTTAATAAATTACTATAGGCCTCAGCCCCACCATACAATCGATGGAATCAATCAAATACACACGCCCGAACCTTAAGTTAACCTTCGCGCATCTTCCCAATATGATCACCGTCCGATGGATTCCCTCCAAATCTACAGCTTGTATTGATATCGCACGGGGTCCTCAATCGAGAGTTAATGCGCGATGGTGCGCAGTGAGAGTGGTTTTTCGAACTTGCTCTAGGACACGCGTCGTCTGTCCTATGGAATCGCTCCCAACTCCTCAAATACCGCCCACCGTGTAAAGGTGGTGCAATGAAACCATAAACCGCCGTCACTGTTCATCTGGTCATGGTTCCACCCTTTTGGGTTGGGGTTCCACCTAACTTCGCGTTCCGCGACCGGGTTCCGTCTTTTGAGTTCCGCTTAGTACAGGGTTCTGCTCCCTTTTGGCTCAGGGTTCCGTCTCGCTTATATATATGAATTTCTCTCTTCGCCTTCAATGAAACTCGCTTCTATCCATACACAGCAATTGCCTCGATTATTCTAGGCTACCACCATATGACTCAGCTCAAGGTTTCGTCAATTTATTTCTAACCCTTTGGTTCATCAATGTTTCAACACGACTCCTTCGCATACCATAACATGCTGCTTCATCAGGTTATACATTCCCCATTGTTTACTGTATCGTGGCAACCTGATATCTTATATAGATTCACGAATCTACCCCTTCCACAGAGCTTACGATGTTTACAAACCATGAGTAACAAATTCATGTTTCCGCAATAAATTCAAGCAGTCTACATAGGCATATTTGTCCACAAAGACTCAAATATCCTTCCTACTGAATTCAATCAAGAATATACATATATTCACAAAGAATTTAGAGGCAATCCCTCATCATTATATACAAATGTAACCACTTACACGAACATTCACTTATTCTATTTGATGGCCTTTTTCTCCTACTCTGTCTCTGGACTCTGCTACTTTGCTTTTCTCTTTTCCTAGTTACTGTTTCAGATGCTCCTCCTTCGCCAATTCCTTTGCCATCAATGACAACATTTCCAACAAAAGGAAGGTACACCCTTCCCTCAACTCAAAATTTTTAGCTTTAATTCCTAAATATGATAATTGTGAGGATCATCAAGGATGCCAACCTATTTCCTTATGTAATTTCATTTATAAAATTCTCTCTACAATAATGGTGAATCAGCTTAAGCTAATCCTTTCGACTTTAGTCTCCTAAGAGAATATTGGATTATTTAAAGATCGCCAGATTCTAGATGGCATTGTTACTTCTCAGGAACCCATCCACTCCCTCAAAAGCCTGTGATCTAAGCGCATGATGATTAAATTGGATGTCTTTAAAGCTTATGTCTACCTTAGTTGGCCTTACCTACTGCATATCCTTCAAGCATTCACCTTCGACTTGAGATGGATCCAATGGAAATTTTCCCTCATATTCTCGATTTCCCCTTTCCTGTTCATCCTGGCAGTGGAAGGTCCAAGGATATATATCAAAGTGAAGGTTCAATAAGGTCAATTCAAATGGATTATCTTGTTGGGCAATGATCTCCCCTTGACTCGCCAGCAATTTGTTGATGATATCATTCTTTTTTTCCAAGAAACCCTCAAAGAGGCCGGATCTTTCATGACCATTCTTCAAGACTTCATGTGAGCCTCTGGAACTTAGATCAATAAAGATAAATGAGATATCTTATTCTTTAACGCCACTTTTTAGTATCAATCCTTTCTGGCCAGAATCTTGGGTTTTCGTATTGGATCACTTCCCTCAATATACTTGGACATTCCCCTCTGCTTCGACTCCCTCAGAGTTTTATGCTGGAAGGATCTTCTCGATCCTTTAAAATCCTTCCTTTAAAACTAGTCCTTTTGAGCCCTCAATTTGGCGAGTAGGGTGATTCTCCTGAAAGTAGTGTTGTAATCGATCCCCATCTATCAACTTTCAGGACTTGTTGCGCCTAAAACTGCATGTACCGACATGACAAATATATTTAAGAGATTCCTTTGGCAAGGCACACAAAAAGATAAAAAAATGGGCCCTCCTATCTTGGAATTGTTTAACCAAACCCAAACTGGCAGGCGTCTGGGTCCCCAAGACCCCACACTTTAAATCAAGTCATGGGAGAAAAAAATATGGTGGCATTGGATTCAGGGAGGCAATGATGTATGGAAGCTTATTTGAGAAAGGAAAATAGTATACCACTGATTAAGGAAGGGAGACTGAGAATAAAAAGTACACCAAGAGGCTCTACAATTTGGAACCTATCAGCTGAAAATAAGGAGTTGATCCGTAACCACAACTGGGAGATAAGAGATGGAGACAAAGAATTTTTTTGGAAGGACACATGGCACAAGAGGGATAAATTATTCATTCATCAGGACATTGCTGAGATATTCCTATTTACTAACTGATCAAAAAATATGATAGTGAATTAGTTCTTGGACACAGATGTCAGGTCAACGTAGAGAGAATGGAAAAAGTGACAAGATTGATCCAATGCACCAGATTCTCATCAATGGGTAGCATATGAAAAAGAAGTCAACTCCAGAAGGATAACGATCTCTAAAGGTATGAATATCATTAGATGGGGATACAAAACTAAAGGAATGTTTAAAATATAGGAAGGAAATCAATTGAAAGCAGACCACCAACAATATCATTCTCTGCCCATCTGGGGTAAATTATGGATGGGGAAACTATGGCCAAAGGTTGAATTTTTCCTTTGGCTGGCTATTCATGGGCGCACCCTGACTTGGGACCAATTACAAAAACGTGGAGTTCAGGGTCCTTCAGCATGTAGCAAGTGTGTACCAAAGTTGGAAAATATGGAGCACCTCTTAAATTCATGCCCCTTTGGAAACCAACTTTGGAAAAATATTGATATCCCAAATGGCCATACAGACCGAGTTCATTCGAGCATCAAGACTACAATTGAAATTTGGAGAAAAGGAGGATACAAAATCCCTATCCTAAATAATGTCTGAGCCATATATATTGGATTCCTTCTTTGGGTGGTGTGGAAGGAAAGTAATCAAAAGATATTTAAAGATCAAACACATTCTGAGACAAATATTTAGAAAATTATTATCCAAAACATCTATGAAACCATTCTTGTAGAGAAATGGTACCCGAATGATTGGAAAGTCCCTCCTCAGAAATCCTGCATTCTGACAATGCTCAATCTGTCTCCATATATGTGAGTGCCTCACTCATGGAAACTAAAAATCCCCCCCAACCAACCACCCTAGAAATTTATTTTTCACTTAGAGGAATTCATGAAGCTGAATTTCGATGGTGCTTCCAAAGTTAAACCTAGTGTTGCGAGATTAAAATGCATCTTTAGATACCATCTGGTTCGGGTAGTGCGATTGTATGCATCAGAAGGTGGCCTAGAAAGCAACAATGATGAGGAATTAAATGTACTTAAACATGGATTGCTAATTGCAAGAAGGGAACATCTACAAAAATTAGTCGTTGAAGGAGAGTCTACCCTAGTGATATACACCATTAAAAATATTCATCTAGGCACACACTGGGAAAATATAAAAAAAATATGGAGAATAGTGAGGTTAATTCGAGACGTTAAAGACCTCATCTTCTAACTAGAGTACATCATTCCTACACATGTACGTCGATCAGGAAATGCAGTTTTAGATCTCCTACTTAATTGGGGGTGCAGAAACTCTAGAAAGGATATGGACGTATCCGAGGATGGGGTATCCCATAGTGAAGGATTGGAGGTCCTGCAGGAGATTCTAGAAAGAGATATGAGTGCTCACCATGGTTCCCAATCGGGGTGTGAGGGGATGGTAGATTCACTCAAGGATTAAAGTAATGATTAAGTCAATATGGGGCAAGGAAAGTGGGTTTCCCAACCAATGCCTCCACGTGCTCATGATCATAAAATCCTTGTAGATCTGTAACAATATGCCAGGACATACCTCGGGTGTGGTTAATATCTTCTTACAAGTGGTAAGGTTTGCATGCAACATGCAAACTCCAGTTTGGTTTTACATTTGGCATTGTTGTGTTATGGTGAATTTTGATTATGGGATTGGAGAGCTGAGACACAAGTTCATCCATGGCGGGTCCTATAGTGCAACGACAAAGAGGGGTCACTGGTATGTATCTCAGGCCTTCTTGGTTTATGAATTCATGGTTTCGCTTCAAGACATGAGGATGGAATGGTAGGGTTTGGAGATCTTATTGCACAGGATAAGTGGGCTAGGGATAAGTCTATCATTGTTAGCATTTGATATGTCAATTTCAGCCTTTTATCATAACTTTCTGGCCCATCTGGGCATGTATGGGAAGTCGGGGTATGTTTTTATAATTTTGTATACAAAATCTAACCGTGAATCATTTCATCCTTGGCGTATGTTGCCTGGGTGGGTCTGGGGTTGGCTAGAGATTCTAGGTGTAGTAAATAATTATGTCAATCAATTTAGGGAGTTATTAATAGTTGGGTTTTCTACCACTCCAAAGGGAAAGCCTAGGATGTCGTGATATTCTCTCTTTTGGCTCCTCAGAGAAAATCATTTTGGAAACAAGCCTGTCCCTCACAGGAAAGAAATGCATGTTGTAGTTTGTAATTCATCAAAACATTTAATTGTCCATCTTTGTACACCACCATTTCAGGTCTGCCTAAATTAAAAATCCCTCTGGCTCCTGCACTGTTGGTTTCTGCTACTGTGTCGGTACGTGAGGCATCGCAGTTGTCGGGCAGCCCAGTAGATGGCAGAATGGTGAAGATTGAGGCTGGCACGGGGAAGCGAAGGCGTGGCCATGATAGAAACCATAACAACAAGAAAGGGAAGTCATCGAAGGATTCGTTTAATAAGAAACATCAAATAAGAGGCACGAAAACAGATGAGGAGAATATGCAAAATCTCCTACATGGATACAATGTTGGGACCCCCGCAGAGGTAAAAACAATAATCTCGAAATGGGAAGTTGAATTGAATGCCAAGGTGGCAGTAGAATCACCTCCAACAGAGGATTGTGCACCTTTGGTATTCTACCCTAGGAAAACTCATGGAAGGCTAACTATGTTCAGAAAATCAATCCACTTATACTAGGTAATGAAGTGTTTGTTGGCGAAAGCCATGCTGGAAACCCAAAATGTTGAAAGCCCCCACTAAGGCGAGCTGAGCCTCAAGGATATTCAACGGGACATCCAGTCTGTACAGTTGGATTTGCACCACCAAAACACTCACCTTCGCCAAATGGAAAGGCATATTCAAGGTCTGCACCAAATTGAAATTCCAGGGTCAAGCACAAATGACCCTTCCTCGGTAGAATCGTCTGATGACTAACTGCTTGGAAGTCATGTTAATTTTGAAGTTTATGATTTTTTTTGTTTTAAATGATCTAGTAGGATATCATTTACTTTGCCAAATGTAAATATATATGGATAATATATATGATACCTTATAAATCTCAAACTATTTATGTTTTGGATGGCCTATAATGCTATTCGATGGCCAACAGATCTGGTTTCCTTCGGGTAAGTTAAGGCCACTAGATATTAATTCTATTGCATGCTTTATAAATTATTAATAGAAGCATACTTTTAATCTTAAAAAAAGTTATTGATGCTCCTAATTAAACCATTAATTACAATATTGATTGATTGCATGGGCAACAGTGGGAAGCCATATGAGATACTAGCCACATAATATCGCCACATCATATCTAAGATTCTCGGATCCCATAAGTTCTTAAAAATTAAATTTCTATACTATTTCTGGGATTATAAAATTCCAAGTTTATTTAAATATAATACCAAACTTTTTAACAAAAATGTGTATATGCGGGCCATTCCTCAATAGGATGACGTGGATCAAGGATTCCTAGATCCCGTAATTTTTTCAAATTATAATTATAAAATATCTCTGGGATTGCAGAATTGCGAGATATGTGAGGAGATAAGATGTTGGTATTGTGGGAAGCCACTTAGGAAAGATATTAAGCAAGTGGCCACACTTATCGATAGTCCTCGGATCCTGGATCCCAAATCCCATATGCGTTTAAAAATTTAATTCTGGGAGAGTTACAGGATCTTGAGATTCCAGCATTTCTATGAATTTAAGTGTTTTTAAATATTTTCAAATGTTTATTTAGATTGGAACGGGTGGCTAAGACTTATTGTATAGCCCATTTATTCCTTGAACACTCAATTAAGCTAAATTAAAAATATTTCAAGATAATCTGCAACATAAAAAAAAATTAAAGGGTTCCTATTTTTTATTAAATATAAAAACTAATGGGGGTTGTTGTATTCTACAAGAGACTTACAAATGCTATAAATAATTTTATATATTTATACGTGGATAAATTTGTGCTAATTTTTAATAATGACATTCTAATTTATCCTAAGACCCCAAAGGAACATGGAAAACACCTTAGAATAATGTTGTAGATACTAAAGAACATTAATTTTATGCTAAGTTCAGTAAGTGTGAGTTATGTTAGGATCAAATATAGTTACTATGGAATGTGATTTCGAAGGAAATAATAGCATTAGACCCTGAAAAGGTAAAATCAATTCTTAACTAACCTATTCTCAAGGATGTGGAATATAGTATATATTTTATCGGTATTTATATGGGTTATTACCGTAGATTTATATTGGGGTTCTCTATATTGGCACATCTCATAATGTCACTATATAAAAAGATAGTTAATTTGAATGGACGTAGATATGTTGATAAATTTTTGAGCAACTAAATTATCTGCTCACTATTGAACCTCTACTGAAAAATTTTGACCATGATAAAGAATTCATAGTTTGTATTGATTCCTACCTAAAAGGATTAGGAAGTGTAGTGATGCAAGATAATAATGTAATAACATATGAGTCTAGAAAGTTAAAATGTCAGGAAAGGAATTATGTTGTATGTGATGTGGAACTGGTTGTGGTTATACATGTACTAAAGATGTGGCATCATTATTTAATTGGAAAGAAATTTACATTGATCCCTAATCATTTTAGTTTGAAATACTTTTTCAGCTAGCCTGATTTAAATGTTATACAAGCCATATGGATGGATTTGTTAAGTGAATATCATTTTGATGTTAAACATATTAAGGGGGAGGAAAATAAAGTGGTTGATGTGTAGATTCAAAGTGTTAAGCAGGTCTATGAGATCTCAGTAAGTAGAACCAAAACAAATTTTGTAGAACAAATGAAAACATCCTTGGAAGTTAAATTTTATATTGAGATGATGGAAAATTTGAAAAAAAAAATTGATCAAACAACAACATTACATTATGCAGTAAGGAAATATAACCTGTTGATTTTTAAAAATAGAATCTACATATCAGATGTGCCTAATCTTAAGAAATTAATCCTAGATGAGCATCATAAACAACCTTTTTCAACTCATCTTGGATAATGGAAAATTATTTTTGCACTGAAAAAGGATATTTTATGGCCTAGAATAAATAGTGAAGTAGTATCATATTTGGAAAGGTGTTAAGTAGGGAGGCTATTAGAGGTGAATATGTGTGACTAGCATGTTTGCATGCATTGATTGAAAGTGTGGTATATTTGTTCCTCGCTCTAAGGTTTTTGGGAGGAAAGATGATAGGTAAGAACATATCCTTCACTTCAACATACGATAGTGGTATTGGACCCATGATAAGTCAGGTCACATATGATTTCATTGCATGAATAGTGAAGAAGAAAAATATATTTCCCCCAATGAAAATAGTAGTGTAGGTAGAAGATAACGAGGAAGAAAGAATAAAAATCAAGACTTGGGAAGAGTAACATATATACAAGATATAATATAAAAGTTTAATATAAATCACCTGCTCAAGGAGAAACACCTAAAAAGAAAGGATGAGGTAAACTTCTCTAAAAAGGTCAGCATCCCCTGAGTCATTTTTGTTGGGTTCACATGTTAAGGAGGTAATATTTTATGAACCTTCAATCTCAGAGACAAGACGTAGAGTTTCTATTCCATCTGTATCAGCAGGGGAATGATATCAAGGCTTGATAAAGTGACAAGGAGATATGGATGAACATGATTTAGAATCAAATCCAAAATAATGACCACTTGACTAGTGCATCTTGGATTTAGGTAGTAATTTGAAACAACCTATTGATCATTATGTTGCAGAGGGTCTTGTGAAATCATTAGGAAAACCTAGACAATATGAATAGTTTGAGTAACCTGAACAACTTGAACAACCTAAGCATCACTCATAAAAAAAATAGAGAAATCTCCTCCATTAAGGGATCCACCTGTAAAATTTATGTAAAACCCTCAAGTTTTAGGTAGAACTAAATGTCATGGATCTTAGTTACGACCTTTGAAATCCCCATTGGAAATCTCTAGGGATAGGCCGTAATGAAGAACATCCCTTTTTCTGCACTTCCTACTTTTTAGGGTACAATTATCAAAGATATAGATACATTTCTCTTTGAATTTTATGTGCTCTATATGATTTATGATTATACCACTAATCAACATAAATTAAAATTGTTCCTAGAGACACCAAATGGAGTAGCACTAATATGGTTTATGGGAATTGGTGGGGAATCCCTTACCTCCTAGTATGGGATGAAGAAGAATATTTTAGAAAAGCATCAGGACTATTTTCATTCTATAGATAAGAGGGAAGATCTATTTAGAATAACTTAGACATTAGATGAAAATTTGGAAGATTATGTCGAGTTCCTTTAGTACAATCTATGAATATATCAACATATAAATATGGATAAGGAAATACTTTAAACAATTATAATCAGAGAATTGTCGGTTGAATACCTTAACACTCTAAATATTTTGGGGAAAGGAGATATATCCAAGGAACCTTATGATGAAATTGTTAAACTTTGTCAAAGGAGTTCCATAGGATCAACAAGAAACATGACTATGAAACATGATGCTTCTATCATGATATTAAAGGGAACCAATAGTGGAGAAATATGAGAAAAAATTGGAAACCTATGGGAGAACATGAAAAATGATATCATGAGCTGATTGTCCTCTCAGCTTGATCTGTTGCAAGCAAAAAAAAAATAGATTGAAGTAGAACAAGCTTGGATATATTCTTCTCTCAATGTACAAAGAAACATCCTCTAAGGTAATTCCAACTTAATATTTGAAATATATGTGAACGAGACCATTCTACAGAATGATGCCCCTCAATACCTAGATTAAAATAAATTTATAATGAGACAAGGGTGGATATTGAAGAAGCATCTTTTACTGGCACCAAGAAGTCGTGGAATCCTCAACCATCAGGTTTGTTGCAAGAACCCTTATAATATTCTAAATTCTTGGTCTGGTATGTATATTCCTCAACGAATTACCCAAAAAATGCAATATCCAGTAGCTCCATGGTAGTCCCCTAATTCCCCTTTCGTCCAATACCCTATGCCCTAGCCTAAGTGGCCTTCTCCTTCATGGCCTCAGCCATGTTGAGAGATTTTTCTCCCTAACAAAATTCTTGCTCATATTCTAATGTAACAATAATAGTTACAATTTCCCTTTAATGTGCCTATGATTGGTTCCCCAATACACCCCCGGCTACATGTAAAGACTAACCCTAACACCAATAATAAGGCAATGTAGCAAGTTGAAATGCCAACTCTCCCTACCTATTGTATATCACTTGTGGAATGCAATGAAATACAATTATGATTGGGAAGGATGTTGAAAATGCAGCAAGATGATGGAGCTTAGTGAAATGAAGTCGCCTTCACTAAGTGGGCCCACAGGCAAATTCTGGCGCAAAATCTATTTTTAGACTATGTCTATTTTTAGACATATGGAGCATGGTTCGGGAATTCCAGTTTGAGATTCTTGGAGCATTGGTCATGTTGGTAAAAATAGATGAGACTCTATTTTTTAGGTCGAAGAGGTCGAAGTCTATTTTTAGACTGCCTCTCCTAAAAATAGGGAAGTCAAATATTATTTACCCTTAATAATATTTAGACTATAAACTTTAGTTTACTCTCTTGGAGCACTTAAGTTCGAGCTACAGAAGTGGCTCATGCATCTGACAGAGGAATTACGCTATTCCCAAGGGTTTGATGGCATCATGCATGGTTGACTTCAGTTAGGACTTCAGTGGCAGAAGTTTGCTGGAGTTAATGAGACAGCTAGTGGAGTTGTGTTCTGTTTATTTTAGTTGAACTAGTTGAGATTAGTTTAACTAGCTAATCAATTAGTTATGAGTGGAGTGAATCAAATATTATTTAATTCATTAATTAGTAACTCATTATTCAACTCAAGAACACATCAGTTCACTACAGTGCATGATCAGTTCAGTGGAGACCAGTGAAAGAGGTAGATGAAAGGGTGGAGTTAGCTATCAGTGGCGACATCAGTTGTGCATGATATTTGCACCACACTTGGAGGAATTGCCCATGATGATTACGCTGTCAAGCCAAGGAGATTCGAACCTTGGATCTCTATATAGATAGGCCTGGATTGCGCAATAGAGGCAAGGCAATTGGCGGTGAGTTTTGAACCAGTAACCTGTTCAAAACCAAGCTAGATTGTGTGTAACTTTATGAGAAAGTATTGAGTACTTGTGAGGAGTATTGTACTGAGTTTGTTACATGATTTCTCCATTATAATATACACAATAGCTGCGGGGTTTTCAGCTATAAGCTTTCCCCATACATACCGTGTTAATGTGTATGATGATTTGATGTGTTATCGCTTGATTTTATTTCCGCATGTTTGATGATCTGAGTGGAAGAGATTATGTGTTGCATATGAATTTGAATTGTATGTGATCAGGATAGTCTCGGTGAATAATTAATCATTATTCAACAAATTTCTACATGGTATCGGAGCTATTTAAGTTCAGATTGATCATCACAGTGATTACAAACTTATTTCGGTAGACAGAGTCTGCATGCGGGCCAGGTAGCCTCCGGATTCATCTTTCTTCGGAAAGTGAAAGGTCTGGTAAATGCCCCTTGCAGTCAATATTTGTGCTAGAAATATTTTTTTCTCACAGATCTAGAGCGGCTGAGCTTTGAGGTGGAATTCGAAATTTTGCAGCAGTTTTGTTTTCTTGGTGCCAGTGTTGAAAATGTCTTTCAACGGTTTGCGACTCGAATATGCTCTTGAAGGCAGTTCGAATTATGTTGCATGGAAGGATCGCATGGAGGTAGTATTAGAAGATAATGGTCTCAAGGAGTTCGTAAATACGGATGTCCAAAAGCCCACTGATCCTGCTGAAGTCGATGCATGGCAAAAGAAGATGGCGAAATGTCGAAGGATCCTGTTGGAGGCCGTCAAGGATCATATTGTATCCAGCCTGCATGGAAAGGCTACTCCATATTAAATGTGGAAAACGGATCTATTCCAGCAAGAGCTGACGGTAAGAGGTCGCGCCAAAGATGTCACGAACATCATATGGAGACATACAATACCAAAATACTCGCCGAAGTTCACTCAAGCAGGATGAGCCGGGAAGGGGGTGACTCGTCAAGATGAGATATGTACGACCCGGCTCTTTCGTCTTTTGAAGGCTTGGCACTCATATCAAGATATTGAATGGCTTTAGAGGCCGGGGGCTGGATGGAGTGGCCTTTGGGCGGATCTCATGCAAGAGGAGATAAGGAGGACTACTGAGATGGATCTTCATCAAAGGGAGCTGATGAAGAGCACTGTGCTTGGTGGCCAAAGCAAAGAAGGAAGGGTAGAAAACCTCTCATTCTCGGTGCAAAGGAAAGGTGCTAGCAGGATATGGCGAAAGTGAAGTGTTTTCACTGCCATGATCACGGACATTATGCTACCAATTGTCAAAAGAAGAAGAAGAACAAGCAAGCGGGAAGATCTGCAGATGGAGAAGCTTTGGCTTCACAGTTCGAGCTTGACTTTTCACCGATCGCATGCTTGGTTTCAAGTGTGATGGGATCGGTATGGTTCTTGGACAGCGGTGCGTCATTTCATATGACGGGAGATCGGGATTTGTTCTCAGATCTGGAGGACAAAGATTTGGGTGTGCACATCAAGATGGGCGATGATGGTAGATACAGTGCAACTGGTATCGGTACCATATCCTTTCAGAGGGAGTCTGGTAAACCCTTTGTATTGAAGGATGTCATGCATGTACCTGGATTGAAGAAGAACTTGATCTCTGTGGTGATGTTGGAGGATAAGGGGTATGATGTGGTCTTCAGCGAAGGAAAAGCCTTCCTGCGCAGTAAGACTACTGGAGAGACCTGGAAGATAGGGGTTCGAACTCAGAACCTTTATCAGTTGCAGGTAGATGACTGCGCAGCTATGGCATGCAAGGCTGGAGATGTGGTGAGCCGGGATGATGAGGGCGAACTATGGCACAGGAGATTGGGCCATCCTCACCATGGAGCTTTGAAGATTCTGCAGCAGATTTCTACTGGACTTCCTAAGGGCACCCTTGCGCAGTCAGATCAGTGCAAGGGGTGTACTTTAGGGAAGTATGTGAAAGCCACCTTTCAAGAGAAGGATAGTCGCGCCACGACGATCCTTGAGAGAATTCACACAGACGTGTGTGGTCCTTTCTCAGTTGCTTCGACAGCAAAGCACAAGTATTATGTGATCTTTATTGATGATTTCTCTCGAAAGTGCTGGATCTTCTTCATGCCGAAGAAGAGCGATACATTCGCGAAGTTCTGTGAGTTTAAAGCACTGGTCGAGAAGGAGTCGGGGAAGAAGGTGATTGCTCTAAGGAGTGATAACGGTGGTGAATTCATCTCGGCTGAATTCAAGGAGTTCTGCAGCGCAGAAGGGATTCTGAGAGAGCTCATCGCACCCCATAACCCACAGCAGAACGGGGTGGCTGAGCGGAAGAACAGAACGATCGTGGGTGCTGCACGGGCGATGTTGCATGATCAGGGCCTACCCCTTCACTTGTGGGCCGAGGCATGCAATACAACAGTGTATGTGCAGAACCGTTGTCCTCACAAGGTTCTTGGCATGAGTACACCGGAGGAGGCTTATTCTGGCAAGAGGCCTGATATTTCCCATTTGCGGATTTTTGGTTCTCCTGTCTACATGCATGTGACGAAGGATGCAAGAAGGAAGCTGGATCCAACTGCCGAGGTTGGAATATTTGTGGGGTACACTGATACACCTCACAACTATCGGGTGTATTTGTCAGACAGTCGCAAGACTGTTGTGCGACGGGATATAAAATTTCAGGAGGAGAAAGCCATGTAGTGTTCTCTTGAGAGGGAGCTACACTTGCATGCAGATGAGGAGCTGTTAGTTCCTAAGGAGGAGCTTCCGGATGTGGATCAGCCACAAGAGGAGGTTCAGGAGGTGGAAGAAACCACCCATGCAACACCAACCATCAGAGGGCGCATGCGCACTACAGAAGCTGAGCGACTGGCTCGGGATGCAGAGAAGGTTGTAGGACCACCTACAGCACAGCGCAGACAGAGATAGTCACCGGATCGGTACACTGGATACATGGCTCTTATGAGTCAATGTGTTGTGACAGAGCCATCCTCTTTTGAGGAAGCTGTGGAGGAACCCGCATGGGATGATGCCATGATCGAAGAATATGATTCGATCATCAGGAACAGTGCATGGGAGATTGTCCCAAGACCGGTTGGGAAATCAGTTGTAGGTTCGCGATGTATCTACAAGGTGAAGCAGGCGGCTGACGGGAGTGTGGAGAAGTACAAGGCGAGATTTGTCGCCCGTGGCTTCTCACAGATCGAGGGGATTGACGATGAGGAGACTTTTGCACCTGTCGCAAGGTACTCTTCCATACGGACGATCCTTGCTCTCTCAGCGCAGATGGGGTGGCACATTCATCAGATGGATGTGAAGACCGCGTTCCTCAATGGAGTTATTGAGGAGGAGGTGTACATAGAGCAGCCTGAAGGTTTTGAGATCTTCAGCAGTGAGTCGCATGTGTGCCGACTCAAGAGAGCACTGTACGGGCTGAAGCAAGCACCTCGTGCTTGGTACACTCGGATAGACACCTACTTCACCGGGCTTGGATTCTCCAAGAGTGAGGCGGATCCAAACCTGTACCAGATTGTGGTGGAGGGGAAGCTGTTGATCATCGTACTGTATGTAGATGATCTGATTTTGACTGGCGACGAGCAGTTGATACTTTCATGCAAGGAGGATCTTGCACGAGAGTTTGAGATGAAGGACCTGGGCATCCTTCATTATTTCATGGGATTGGAGATTTGGCAGCGCAGTGGAGGACTGTTTGTTTCTCAGGGCAAGTATGCCCGGGAGATTCTGGAGAGGTTCAACATGCAAGGCTGCAAGCCTGTTGATACCCCTCTTCCTGGAGGTTGGAGGAAGGGAGATGCTACTTCGGAGGAGGTAGTGGATGCGACTGTCTATCGACAGTTGGTGGGGTCGTTGATGTATCTGGTCAATACTCGACCCGATATATGCTATGCAGTTAACCAGCTTTCGCAAGCTATGGTTAAGCCTACCAAGCTCTTTTGGAAGGCGGGCAAGCATGTATTACGCTATATCAGAGGCACATCGGGATATGGTCTATGGTACAGACAGGAGGATGGAGTGAAGCTTTCTGGTTTCACTGATGCAGATTGGGCAGGGAGTCCAACGGACCGGAAGAGCACTTCTGGAGGAGTTTTCAGCATTGGGTCGACAGCAGTTTCCTGGTACAGCAGGAAGCAGAGATCCGTGGCACTCGGTTCAGCAGAGGCCGAGTACATGGCAGCAAGCTTGGCTGCATGTGAGGCTATTTGGATGAGGAAGATCCTCGCAGGTTTGTTCAGGTTGCATTTGGAGCCTACAGTGATCTACTGTGATAACCAGAGCTGCATCAAGCTCTCGGCTAATCCAGTATTTCATGATAGGTCCAAACACATTGACATCAGGTACCATCATATCAGAGATTGTGTTCAGCGGAGAATCATGATGCTTTCTTATGTTCCCACGGAGGATCAGGATGCCGACATCCTGACGAAGGCGCTCACCAGGAGCAAGTTCGAATTCCACAGAGGCAGGATAGGGGTTGCAGATAATCCATATCTTGCTGAGAGGGAGTGTTGAAAATGCAGAAAGATGATGGAGCTTAGTGAAATGAAGTCGCCTTCACTAAGTGGGCCCGCAGGCAAATTCTGGCGCAAAGTCTATTTTTAGACTATGTCTATTTTTAGACATATGGAGCATGGTTCGGGGATTCCAATTTGAGATTCTTGGAGCATTGGTCATGTTGGTAAAAATAGATGAGACTCTATTTTTTAGGTCGAAGAGGTCGAAGTCTATTTTTAGACCGCCTCTCCTAAAAATAGGGAAGTCAAATATTATTTACCCTTGAAAATATTTGGACTATAAACTACAGTTTACTCTCTTGGAGCACTTCAGTTCGAGCTACAGAAGTGGCTCATGCATCTGACAGAGGAATTACGCTATTCCTGAGGGTTTGATGGCATCATGCATGGTTGAATTCAGTTAGGACTTCAGTGGCAGAAGTTTGGTGGAGTTAATGAGACAGATAGTGGAGTTGTGTTCTGTTTATTTTAGTTGAACTAGTTGAGATTAGTTTAACTAGCTAATAAATTAGTTATGAGTGGAGTGAATTAAATATTATTTAATTCATTAATTATTAACTCATTATTCAACTCAAGAACACATCAGTTCACTACAGTGCATGATCAGTTCAGTGGAGACCAGTGAAAGAGGTAAATGAAAGGGTGGAGTTAGCTATCAGTGGCGACATCAGTTGTGCATGAGATTTGCACCACACTTGGAGGAATTTCCCATGATGATTGCGCTGTCAAGCCAAGGAGATTCGAACCTTGGATCTCTATATAGACAGCCCATGATTGCGCAATAGAGGCAAGGCAATTGGCGGTGAGTTTTGAACCAGTAACCTGTTCAAAACTGAGCTAGATTGTGTGTAACTTCATGAGAAAGTACTGAGTACTTGTGAGGAGTATTGTACTGAGTTGTTACATGATTTCTCCATTATAATATACACAATAGCTGCGGGGTTTTTAGCTATAAGCTTTCCCCATACATACTGTGTTAATGTGTATGATGATTTGATGTGTTATCGCCTGATTTTATTTCCGCATGTTTGATGATCTGAGTGGAAGAGATTATGTGTTGCATATAAATTCGAATTGTATGTGATCAGGATAGTCTCGGTGGATAATTAATCATTATTCAACAAATTTCTACAAAGGATAGTAAATTCCCTTGTTTCTCCTGTAATTATAGAAAATGAGGAATAAAATTCATCGGGAGAAGAAACTTAATTCAAGGATATTTAGAAAAAAAACAGGTTGTAATAGTCGATGTTACTAATAGTGTTGGAATAGTTGATGATAATCATGAGGCTTTAATAGTTGGTGCTACTTATAATAACACTCAACTACTGATACCTCAAATTTCACTGTAATAATTAATGCTACCTCGACTATGAGACTTCTAACAACTACTACTAATGAGACTTCTTTGCATCCCCCTTATATTGAAAGTTTAACTGAAGTAAAAATTACTCCTCGGTCTGAATATGATTTCTTGAAGCAATTGAAAAAATTGCATTTTTGGATTCTCTTACTTCAAGCAATCCAACATGTTCCAATTTATGCTAAAACAATAGAATTATGTGTCAAAAAGTGATGTAGGAAACCTCAGGATCCCCCTACTGTACATGTAATTGGAAAATTATCAAATTTAATGTTATGGGATAATCCTCCTACTAAATATGAAGATATTGGGAACCCATCAATAGTTTTTCATATTGGAGGAACAACTCTTCCAAATACCCATATTGACTTAGGAGAAGCAATTAACATAATAACCATGGAAACCATTGAACTAATTGTGATTACCAACCTGAGACCATCTCCCACTATTTTAGAATTGGAAGATAGGTCTAAGATCCAACTTGAAGGAATATTGGAGGATATTATTATTTCAGTTGACTCTTGGCAGTGTCTAGTAGATTTTGTAGTGTCACATCCTAAGAAATGCTTAGGGGGGCGTCCTCTGATTTTAGGCAGGCCATGGTTGGCCATTGAAAATTCCTTTATTGGATGTAGATATGGGTGTATGACCATATTTGATGGTAATACTACCAAGGATCATGTTCTTTACCCTTCAAATAAATTGATTTTGGAATTTGAGAATCCCTTATGGTTGGAGTTTTAACCAGAGGAATTTGATACACGTAAAGCACTCATTATAGGAAACACTTTACGTTTTAAAAATGTGACTAAGGACAATAATATTAATAACTTCATTAAATATCCTTATACTATTACACCATCAACATCTCGGTTGTTAAGTTTAGTGATAGATGAATCTAGTGAGGAAGAGACTTTTGATTATCATGTTATAGAAGAAATAACTACGACCCCGAGTCTTAAGGGTGTTCTAGTGGAGATAGAGCCTGCGAAGACCTTAAATATGAATCCTAATTTATCTCCTACATAAAAAGAGATATTAGTTCAATTATTGAGAAAGAATAAAGAATTATTTGTGTGGGATTGTAAGGAAATGAAGGGTATCCATCCTATTTTGTGCACTCATCATATCTCTCTAAAGGAAGGATCTCAGCCTGCTTGGAAACCTCAATGTAGAATGAATGCAGCCTTGAAAATTATTTTCAAGTAATAACTTCAAAATATCATAAATTCAAACTTCATCTATCTGATTTTTTTATAGTAAATGGGTATCTAGACTTGTTATTGTCCCTAGAAAATTTCGAAAATGGAGTCTATGTTGACTTTAGGAATCTTAACAAAGCTACTCAAAATGACCATTTCCCACTACCCTTTATTGATTAGGTCCTATATACTCTATCTGGTAGAAAAAATGTTCTCTTTTTTTAATGGATTTAGTGGCTATAACTAGATTTAGATCACCCCTGGGGACCAGGACAAGACTAACTTCACTTTCCCCTGGGGTAATTTTTTCTATATGGTCCTACCTTTTGGAATTTGTAACATTCCTGAAACCTTCCAGCAAGTAGTGATAGGAATACTTTTTGATATGGTCAATGATTGTTTGCAAATATTTATGGATGACTTCACACCCTATGGGGATGATTTTGATGAAGCCTTCCACAACCTTGAAAAGGTACTTGCAAATTGTATACACACCTACCTCTATCTCAGTACTCAAAAGTGTCACATGATGATGGTTGAAGTTATTGTTTTAGGTCACTGTCTCTTTGTTGTGGGTATACATGTTGATCCAGAAAAAGTTGAGTTAATTTTGATAATTTCCACTCCTAAGATGCAAAAGGAGGTATGTAGCTTTTTTGGGGCATGCAAGTTATTATAAATGATTTATAAAAAAAATTGCTAAGATCGCATTTCCATTGTTTTCCCTATTAAAAAAGAATAAATATTTTATATGGAATGAAAAGTGTAACGATGTTTTTGTAGAGTTAAAAATATGTGTAATAACAACTTCCATTTTAGAAGGACCCAACTGGAGTCTGCCATTCAGATCTCCATTGATGCTTATGATAGAACCATTGGGGTTGTGCTAAGACATAGGGAGGAAAATAACCTTACACCATCTACTATACCAGCAAGAAACTTAGCCTATATAAGTAAATTATATGGTGATAGAAAAATAGTTTCTTGTTGTTATTCATGCTATCAACAAATTTAGGCATTACATTATTGGTTTCCAAACGTATTTGCATAATAACCATGCCGATATTTCATTTTTAATGAATAAATCAGTTACCAATGCTAAGGTTACTAGGTGGTTGTTGTTACTCCAGGAATTTGAGATTACTATTGTAGATAAATTTGGTAAGGATAATGTTATTGGAGATTTTATTTCCAAATTGACTAATGTTACGAATAATCTTCCTATTGAATACTCTTTCCTATATGAGTATATTTTTGTAGTATCCAATTATTCACCTTGATATGAATACATTTCCAATTAACTTCCTACAGGAAGCCCCACCATCACCTTTCTCTAGGAGAAAAGAATTTTTTTTTTTGGAAAAGTGTCCAGTATTTTTGGATGGATGGCTACCTCTTCCACACTAGTTTTTATTAGAAAATTATAAGGTGTGGGGGGGAGGATGAGATTCATGATATTATAATGTATTTTCATTATGGGCCTTTCAAAGGAAGTTTTGAAGATAAGAGAAAATTCCATAATGTGCTTGAGTGGGGTTATTTTTTTCCTATTGTGTTATGAGATGTAAGGAAATATGTGCAAGGGTGTGATAGTTTTTAGAGAATAGGCTAACCTAATCAATTAGATGAAATTTCATTACATACTCAATAGGTGATGGAGTCATTTGAGTCACGGGCTTTAGATTTTTTGGGACCAATTAATCCCCCATATAAACATAATACTTATATTCTGGTATGCGTAAACTGCATCACAAGTGGGTGGATGCAAGAGCACTCACGAGGGCAACTAAGCGTGTTGTTTCAAAATTTTCATTCGAATAAATTTGTTCTCAGTATGGAGTGCCAAAGGAGATAGTTACAAATAGAGGAGAACATTTTACTTCTAGAATGATATAGGATCTTGTCATAAAGTATAGGATTCACATCGAGTCACTTCAACTTACCATCCATAAGAGAATAGGAAAGTGGAAAGTACCAATAAGGTCCTTTAAGTTATTCTCACAAAGAATGTGGGAGGCCATCAAAGAGATTGGGTTAATAGACTTCCAAAAGTGTTATGGCCTTATAGACCTACTTGGAGGAATACTATAGGATTATCTCCCTATGAGTTATTATTTGGTAAAATTCCTATATTTCCAATTGAATTTGAGATAAAGACACTCATTACTAATTTGGAGGTGAATTTAAACTTGACTGCAGCTCATACAAATCGATTGGAACCATTGAATGAGTTTGATCAAAAGCACTTGGTTGTTGTGCAATGAAAAATATTATCCAAAAACAAAGTGTCAAGTGTAACGATAAATTTATCAAGAAGAAGATGTTTCATAAGGGTGATTTGACTCTATTATATGCCTGCAAATTTAAATATTTCAAAGGGAAGTTGTGCACCAAATGACTAGGTCCTTACGAGGTAGATACGTTCTTTGAAAATGGGAGTCTAAAATTGACAACCATTCATGGGTCTGAGACATATTTTCTTGCCAATGGACATTGTCTGTGGTTATATCATAAGCCTACTTCTAAGGATTAATTTGTCAGCATTGTCTTAGATGAAGATTTAGACCTTGAATTTGTTGGGAAAAGGGAATTTTTGTTGTTGTTTCCAATCAATTAGTTTTATAATTATTTTAAAAATAAAAATAAAATAAAATAAAAATGTCTAATAGTGAAAACCCATCTGGGGAAACCAGCTTGGTGGTAGTGAACACATTTTTTTGCTTTTTTTATCATCGTTATGATATATTTTCTTCTCTATATATGAATGGTTTAATATTTAAATTTATTGTTTCTACAAAATCAATATTTATCAATTATCACAAGGTGCTACACATATCACATGCTTGCATTCAATAGCTTCAAATGACACCGTTCACCATAATTTTGTTGATATAGCTCTGAACATATGTAATCCACTTCTACATCTTCACACAGTTATTCTACTATAGATCACCGACATTTTAGTTGTTCACCATCAAAATCTTATATATGTTTTCCTGCATTCATATGGTTGACAATTATGACCCTGTGCTAATACACCTAATTTTTCTGACAAATAATTTTCTCTCACTACATAATTGTAATGGAAGTCTTCACCAATAGACATATGCAATGGATGAAATGTTGGATAAAATAAATCAAGTCATTATCACTTATATAGTTTCCACATTACCGTAATATTGGTAAGTCAATGATAGGTACACTTTTTGTCATTTACTAGAATTTATAGAATTAAGGTCGACATGACCTCTTGTCACATATTTTTAGGCTCACTATTATCATTAAGTTGGGGGTGAGGTGAATTGTATCTATCGTAGGATGCGCCATACCATTATCCCAAATTAGTAACTACTGATTAGACCTTGCATTAATAATAATCATTCATTTCTACTCTCATCTTTATTATTGAAAACCCATTGTTACCACCCTGAAATCATTCCCAAAACTTGTTAATTATGGCATAAACCATCGGAAGGGTAAAAATTTCCAATTATAGAATATTCACATTCTCCATTTAAAAAAAAAATTGCATGAACCAAGTTTCAACCTTGTAACATCCTTCAGGCCATCCATGGGAGGATATATAGTCATCCACAAACCTGAATCTATTGATGTTCTACTACACCATATGGAGGCCCTGTAAGCATTTCAAAATGCAAGTTAGTTTGCCTATTTCAAGAAGTTTCACAGATTTGATGAGAAAATTTATTTAGGATTTGCACAGGATTTGAATGAATAGGGCTCATTAGTTGGAGGAGTTAGATTTATTGTCACAAAACAAGTAGTTGTTACAGTGATGGGTCCGCCTCTGCCGGGAATGCATTGGCTCTTCCAAAAAATAATAGTCCAAATATCCAAAGCCTCATTCTTGTAGGAATAAGAGGAGGTAATTCATAAGGGAAGAGGGTTTGACAGAACATCCTTCCTCATCCTTGGTACATTGTGTCCTGTTTTATTTATAAATTTATAATGTGTGAAGGGCTTTTTGGAATTGTATTTCAATACTAGTTTCAATTGTTATTAAATTTTCCCAATAGATGCCCTATTATTTTTTAAAGTCATTACATCATATGGAAGAATATATACGCATGGAGAGGCCTCCTAATACCTGTATAATTAACCACGTGTTGATTAAATTGACTATAATTGACTCACTGTAATAAAAAGGGAGCACATGGACTAGAATTCTAGTAGAGTCGCATGTACCATCCCTTGAGGAGGAAAGGAGTGAAGTGAAAGAGTAGGAGGAATGTGCTAAAACAACATTAGAAGAAAGGGAATTTACACCTCCTAGGCCATGTTGGTGTTAGACAGTTGTAATTTTTTGAATGGATAGTGGTTGCAAGTGTGTTGGCATTGATGCCAACAATCACGCTAGGAGATGTGTTGGGAAATATCCATTGTCAAACAGTTGGCAAGAGTTTTGGCATTGATGTCAACCATACTAGCATGGATGTTTGTGGAAACATATGCTAGTTTTATGTTCTTATTGTTTCAAGCTCAAGGGGATTCATATGGTTATTGCAATATCTAGTTGAGAAACACCACAGAAGCATGCCTATTGGAAAAGCCATAAAAACATGACTGTGTTGGTTGGGGAGTCTTATGGTAATTGTAGTCTCTAGTAGAGAATCGCCACAGTAGCAGGCCTATTGGAGAAGCCATTAAATGATTACTATGGTGGTTGGGAGTCCCATTATTTAGAAAATATTCTTCTCAATAGATTATCTTAGATACTCTTGGAGTTAGCACAATTGGCTATTTCTCGTAACTAACTTCGAAACGGTATGTGGAAGTCCATGAATTGATCTTGGCATCAAAAGTTATTGATAGTTGAAGTAAATACCTTAGATTACTTACTAAGTAGGCTAAATTTTGGAACCAGTGAAGCAAGTTGAATTTCATAATTTCGAAACAAGGAAGCAAGCTAAATTTCCGAGTTTGAGTAAATCGGAAGCAGACCAAATTTTGAAATTTCAGGACCATGGAGAGTCAAAATCTCAGGATGTTGGATGGTCAAAATATCAAGCCTCAAATTTTTGTTTAAAATAAACTTGAGATATCACGTAACCAAGGAAGTAGGACAATTTTTGGACCCCTTAGAACTTCGAGACCTCAGAAGGTCGAAAGTGCGAGATGTTAGAAGGGTTGAATATCAGAGTAGGCCAAATATTGGAAGTAGGCTAGAACGTCGGAGGTTCGAAAAATTAGAAACTTGGAACCTCATAACTTCTTGTTAATCAATTATTTTAAGAGTTTTGAAAACAAGGAGCTACCAATATTGTTGGTGTTTGGTCGTCGCTAAGGGTTGCAGGGAGAAGATATTTATAAAGAAATCATTTGCAAAACCAATGAACCAAGGACCCTTTCTCTTTCCTTAGATAGGACACATGGTGATAGTTTATTGGCCCTCAAGAGCTAACATGGTATATGAAATAACCATGACATGGTTGTACGATGGAAACGTGGTAGTCATATTCACTCTTATTCAGTGGTCTAATGGGGAAAATGTAGGTAACATATGTCACAACTATGGATATGCCTTGTGGGGTTGATGACAAGAGAATGACATCATATCAGAGGTCAGAATTTTGGAGGGTGGAGTTTTGTAACTCTTTTGTAATTTATTCTTGAGAAAGTTCCGATAATAGGGAGCCAATTCTCGGAACTTTAGAGCTTTCAGAGGTTGGAACATTAGAGGTTGGAGTTTTTGTAACTCCCTTGTAATTGAAATTTCAAGAAATTTCTGATATAGGGAGCTCTGATGTTGTTGGAAATTGGTCATGGATCCAAAAGATCCAAGGGACTAGAGAAGAAAACACAGGGAAATAGTCCCCCGGCAGGATATTGAAGGGTGTAGCACCTAAGTGATATGCCACCGGTCACGATACTTGGTCCTATAACAAAAAGAAGTAAGGGGTGAAGAAAAAATGGCTAAAGGCCAATCAAAATATTGCGATTTCAAGAAACCACGTTAATACAAGTTACAAAATGAGGGGCTTTGATATTGTAGCATGAATGTGTTAAAGGATGAATGTGTCGGCAACTAAGAGTACATGCGCATAGAAGTATTAGTCACTCGATTAAATATAAACTATCAAGTTCACTGAGTCAAGGAGATAAGGACAATGACTTGTAGAGAAGAGTGTTGGGCATGTCTTGAGTTGAAGTAATCCACATTTGATCTCCTATGTATGCTTCATTGAATTAAATGAAGAAAATAGCTTCAGGGACTAAAGTTCTGATAACAATTCATAAAATCCATCCTGAAGTACGATATAAGTTTTGTGGGAAATTAATTAGCATGGGGGGCCTATTTGTAGTGTGCAGTCTGACTAAGAATTAATTATGAATATGCAGAATGCTTAAGATCCCATTCCCAATGTCTAATGTAGGATCAATGGACAAGTTAGACATAATAGTAGAATGGAGAACCATGTTGGGAGTACACTCTCGATTAGTGTGGATGGTAACAAAGACAACATCAATGAGTGAGTAGCAGTGAAACAAAGCCCAAAATTGTAGTTATGCAAAGAGGGGGGAAGAAACATTATTTATAGTGAGTTGTGTGGACAACTTTGTGGGTGTGTGTGCACTATTGTGTGAGTCCAAGTGAGCATGTTCTATAGAGAAGAGGATTAGAGTTACTATGTAGAGGAAAGATACCCCAAGAGAGCCAGTGTTGATGTGCAAAAGGGTGAAAGTGCTAGAGAAGAAGAAGAAGGTCAAGAGATGAGTGCGTGCTACTGAGAGCGAAGGAATGAGAGCAGTGGGCCACTATACAGTGAGAATAGTACAATAGAGTCTTGGTTTTTAGTAAATGTTGTTGATCAGAAAAATTATTTGATGCAGAGTGAGCAGAGGATAGAGTGCAGCATGGGATGAGTAGAGGAAAGGCTACTGAGGAGAGGAAAGGCTACTGAGGAGAAAAAAGTTGATATGAGGCAGAGTAGTTGCCATCTAAAAAGAACATTAGTTCATTATTGAGTGTGGTTTGGAGGTTACATACAAGAATTTGGTGCTTCCATATATTTTGGGTGTCTGAGAAGGCTTGGTGCGTCCTGCAATTTGGTGCTTGCATAAATCCAAGGAGCTACAAGTTGGTGCATGCAAGGAATCCACGAATTTGGTGCTTCAGATGGTGCTTCTAGTAGGAAGATCAAGTGTCTGCAAAAGGAGGGAGTTTTTTCTTCCTGCTAGTGGGTGTTAGCAAATAACCAAAGAGAGTTGGTGCTTTCTGTGAGTGGCGGCTCAGAAACATCTTGATGTACTAGAGTATGTGCCCTTATTTTTACATCAACAACAAAAACAATCTTTGGTGGTTTTTTCCTGAAAGGGTTTCCACGTAAAACCCTTGCTTCTAATGTGCATGCTACTCATGATGTATGCTTATGTTTTGATTTAATATTGCTCCCACATGATATTTTATTTATGTTTATATGGATGGTTGCCAATTTTGAATGAAAAATAAATTGGAATAAAAATTTAAATCCTTAATACGGATTCACCCCCCTCTCAGTATTAACATTATTTCCAATATTTTGATGGGTCTTAGAAGTAGGCATTATGTGAATACCACTAATGACATGCTTTCTAGAGGAAATTGGGCTCGTATTTAAGGACCAATGGATGTATATAGTGGGAAGTATAAAATTATTGGGTATGGATGTCCTATTGAGGAAGAGGATCCTAAAGAAGAGGTATGTGAGAAAGTGACACCAAAATATGTACATGAGAAAGAAACACCTCTACAAATGAATAAGGAAGAGGTCATTGAAGAAGACATCGGGGGGTAAAAAAATTTAGAAGAGAGTACGAGTGATTGTCTAATGTGTATTCTTCTCATGATGTATGTTTATGTGTTTATTTCATAGTGCTGCCACATAATATGTTGTTTATGATTATATGGATGGTTTCCAAGTTTAAATGAAAAATAAATTGGCATAAAAGTCTAAATTATCCTTAATACTGATTCACCCCCTATCTGTATTAAAATTTCTTCCAACAGTTGGAAGGGTCTTCGAAGTAGACGTTTTGTGAATTCCACTGATCAAAGGCTCACTATTTAGCTCAAAAATGAAAGTGCTTATAAATTCTCCAAACCAGAATGGCCGAATAGAGCTCGTCACTAGGATTGTAATGCAACTCATTTCATCAAAATCCAAGTTCATATGAGTAAGTTATGATTTTTTGTCTATTTTCTCAAACAGGTATAAAAAGTGTAGAATAGTGACAGACTGATGACTTGGAAATCCAGTCAGCACCTCAAGAATATCCAGGGAATATTCTCCAATTTTTAGCTAGTGACACTATGACAAGTGTCACAGTCAGATTCGCCAATGTTGCTTGGGAAATTAAAAATTTTCTTCCTAATCATAAGGTTGAAATTTTCTAAGTATGGTGCATTATTTTGTTTTTATACAGGTGAAATTGATCCAATGGAGAAGGGACACGTGGATCAGTCAGAGGCTGCCATGTGCCCTCCCCCATGGAATTGAAGGTTGGCAACATATATTTTAACAAAGGTCGAATTCAAAGGTCATATGAGTGCAAATATTATTTATATCCAAAGATAAATGCAAAGGTTCATTCAACATAATTTATTTACCAAGGAGGGGTGGAGGTCAAGGTCAACCCTGAGACCTCCCCCATACAAGAACTAGCACCAACCATTACACCACACACCAAGTGCTTAACCCACGAGGCACCTGCTTGTATTTAAAGTGTTTATGTGCCAGAGTTGGGGGTTCGGAGGGGGCCAACCCCCTCCCATATGCTCAAGAGTGAAGAACCACTAGCTAGCACTATTCACCGGTGAGAATTACAATGGATAACCCAAATTAGTTACCACTAATCTGGGATTAGCCACCATAACCCATGATTAAGTGCTAAACATGCTTTGCGCTAACCCTCCATTAATCATACTTAAAATTTCACTTAATTTAAGTTAATGTGTGGTTTAACATGACAATAGACTTGGCAGAGCTTGCCAAATGTGGCAGAGCTCCAGTTTTAGTGGAGTTGTCTAGCTAACTTCCAGATTTAGTGGAGAATTTGTAGGAAAATTTGGTTTTGTCATAATTGAGGCAATTTTCGACCAATTTTGGCACCGGAAGAGTCATTCTTGGTAGATTTTAATTTTTTGGAGCCATTGGTGTTGGCTGCAGAGGAAATAGGAGACTGTAAACAACACTTTTGCACAATTGAAGCTAATACAAAGGCTCATGCCATGGAATTTGGACCAAGGAGATGTAGCCCAGGAGGGGTGAACTCCTTCATCAAAACCATGTGTATTTGGCTCAGTTTTCTATGTTTGTTGTGTGTTTATATGATGTTTTTCATAATTTAGTTTCCATGCTTTTATGTTCATGAAACAAACTTAATATCATCAAGTTTTTTTATTTATCAATCATAAGAACATGTATAAACCCTTTTACAAGAAGCAAACCTAAGCACTTTCATATTAAATATGAAACTGATATTAGTAAAGCATTAACTAACAATCAATTTTAGATCAAGTTGGTATCAGAGCACAAGGTTGCCAAAGGTTATTTTCTTGCTTTTCTTGAGATTGTGAAAGAAGGGTTTTAATAGTTGCAATTTTCTGATGCTTACAAGGTTAAAGTTGAAGAGAGGAGAAGGGAAGCTATTGGTTTTTAGTCCTGAGGTTAGGACCAGAAGAAAGAGAGAAAATAAAGCATCATCTTCACCCAAAGTTACACTCAAAGCTGCACATGAAGCACCTCAACTTCTATCTCCAGCAGTTGAGATTGAAGAGGTACAAATTTCACAAGAAGCCGAGGTGGTTGAAAAGGTACAAGCATCAGAAGTTGATCTTGAATCCTTATCCATTATGTTAGGCATTGGAGAGACTCAAGGAAATTCAGAAGAGGAATATTTCAAGAGACTTCAAGGACATTCAGAGAATGGTTAAAATCATGTTTGATGCATTCATTGCAGAAAGAGCATGAGAAGGTTCTAAGCCTCCACATGGAGAAGGAAATTCATATGACAAGAAGGATGAAGAGAAGAGTTTTAAAGGTAGTGGAATAAATCCACCTCCATCCCCACCATATTTATCCTCATCATCTTCATTAGCATACTCATCTTCCACTTCCACCACAAAAACCACCCACACTCATTCAAAAAACCCAAAAGGAAAAACTACATTACTCAAGTTGGACATCAATTTTGAACTTCCCATGTACAATGGTGAAGTAAATGAAGAGAATTTGGACAATTGGATCCATCAATTGGAAGTATACTGTAGAAATTAGAATCTACAAGAGGACAACATAAAGATCCAGTTGGATTCATTAAGGCTAGAAGGAGTAGTACTAGTTTGGTGGGAGGCAAAGACTCAAGAAGAAATGTGAATCCATGGTAAGATATCCATTTCTTGGGTTGAATTCATTTCTTCCATTAAAATAAAATTTTATCCATTAACCTATATGAAAAAATAAATTATGAGTTGGAAAAATTTTAGGCAACTCAAGGGCCAAACAGTTCAAGAGTACACCCAAGAGTTTAGAAACAGGGCTTTGTTGTTAGGAGTAAACTTGAATTCCCAAGATACACTCTTGAAATACATTGGGGGTTTACATTCCTATTTGAAACATACTATCCTTATGTTTAACCCAAACAACCTAGATGAATTATGTGTGCAACCCACACATCTTGAAGCAAGAGGAAGGAACATTCAGGAAGAGGTTAGTAAGAAGAATCCATTCAAGGGTAAGGGAAAAGAGAAGGGGGGGAAATGGAAGGGAAAGAAGAATGCAAGCATCAAGAAAGAAGGGGAGAAAACTACATGAAAACATTTTTCCAAAGAGGGGCATGATGAAGCCCATTGTTGGAAACAACATCCAGAACTAAGGCCTAAGAAACCAAATAACAAGGGGAAACAAAAGATGACTGCCACCACACAACAAGATCTTGGATCTGATTCTGGAGATGATACCAAGATCATAGCCATAGTTAACAAGGGAAAGGAAGCCATAGCAAGTACTAGTTCCTCAAATATTCACAACAACACTCCAAATGAAGACACAAGGATAGAATTGTTCCATGCGAGAGTAATTTCAAATCATAAAAATATTGATGCATTTTTTGATAGTGGGTCACAAGAAAACCTGATTTTAGAAGACTTGGTCAAAAAGCTTAACCTTGAAACTGTACCACATCATTTACCATACCATTTGGGTTGGATAGTTACGAATGCCAAACTTTTTTGATCTAGTCGAGTTAGATGTGGTTCCACTTGACATTTCTGGGATTATCTTAGGAAGTCCATATTTTTATGACAAGAAAGTGGTGTTCTATCTCCATGGGAAAAAATATAATTTTCTTAAGGATGGGGTGGATTATATTGTGAGAGCTCATCACAAAAAGGTGAATATTTCTTTAGTTAATGGAGGGAAAATGAAGATGCTAGTTAATGCAAGTAAAAATTTTGGGCTTCTCGTGATCAAGAAAAATGATGATGTTGACTATGAATATTTTGAAGGATGTGATGGAAAATTAAAATCTCATTTGTTTGATGTGGTAAGTCAAAATGTTGAGATGTTTCAAGAAGCAAGTGGGTTACCTCCCAAGATGGGAATTCAACATGAGATTCAGTTGTAGCAAGATGTTCCACTTCCAAACATTAGTATGTATCGCATGTCAATTATGGAGAGTTTGGAAATCAAGAAGTGAATCCAAAAATTTCTGAACAAAGGTATCATACACCCATCTAATTTTCCATGTGGTTCACCAATTGTTTTGGTAAGGACGGGAATTGACGCTTGTGCATATATTTCCCTGCATAGAATAAAATCAATGTAAAGAATCGCTATCCACTCCCACGCATTGATGATCTGCTAGATCAGTTAAAGTATGCAAAGTATTTCAATAAGATAGACTTATGAAGTGGTTATCATCAAGTTAGAATAGTTGAGGAGGACATTTGGAAAACTGCATTTAAAACTAGACAAGGACTGTTTGAGTGGATGGTTATGTGATTCGGTCTAACAAATGCTCCAAATAATTTCATGAGAGTCATGAATGATGTACAAATACCATTTCTAGATGACTTCGTCATTGTTTACTTAGATGATATTTTGATATTCAACAAATCAAGAGATGAACATGTCATGCATGTGAACAAGGGACTTGATGTCTTGAAAAAAGAGCAGTTATTTTTAAAGATATTGAAATGTGAGTTTGACAAGACTTCTTTAGTGTATTTGGGACACATTGATGGAGGAGGTGAGTTGAATATAGACCCTTCCAAAGTAGAGGTCATTTTGAATTGGCCCAAGCCCAATATAGTTATAGAGGTAAGAAGCTTTATTGGGGAAACATAGTATTGCAGGAAATTCATTGCTAATTTTTCTTCCATTGCAGCTCCGTTACATCCATTGACAAGTGTCAAGAAAATATTCAATTAGGTAGATATGTAGAAAAAAAAAATTGATGCTATAAAGAAAAATATAAGTTCATCACTAGTATTGGCTCTTTCGGATCTTAGATAGCCATTTGAGATACAAAAATATGCAAGTGATTACACCATGGGAGCAGTTCTCATGCAGCATGGTAAGCCTATTTAATTTCATTATGAAATTTTTAATGGAGCTATGACTAACTATCCCAGCTATGACAAAGTGTTATATGCATTGGTACAAGTGTAAAGAAATGGAAGCACTATTTTATGGGGAAAGAGACCATCATCCATACCGACCATCAACAATTGTAGTACTTACAATCACAGTCAAAGTTGCAACAATCAAGACATTTCAGATGATGGGATTTATACAACAATTTCATTTTTTTATCATGTATAAAAAGGGAATCTACAATAAGGTAGTTGATATGCTCTCTAGGCCTATTGTAAATTCATCTATTATACTCAAGCACAATTTAGTTATGCATGAAAGTTAAATTGAACAATATGCATATGATAGAGATTTTCGAGATGTGTATGAAAGCTTGAGTCAAGGAAAGAAAAATGAGGAGTTATATTATCATGTGCATAACAGTTTGTTGTATCACTTGTGCAACTTATGTATACCATAGGGAGAAAGAAACAGTATCATAAGGGAGGCACATACTTCATTGATTGATGGACATTTTGGTGTAGGAAAGATGGTCTAAAATCTAAAAAGGTATTGTTATTGGCCACACATGATTGATAGTGTATCTTGTTTTATTAGAGGATGTTCTCTATGTGAAATAAGTAAGCCTAGTAATAGGAAACTTGGATTGTACACTCCACTTCTAGTTCCTTCACATCCTTGGGAGAGTATCTCAATGGATTTTGTAGGTGGTCTTCCAATTTCAAGGAAAGGTCATGATTACTTGTATGTTGTTGTAGATAGGTTCAAAAAAATGTGTCTTTTGATTCCGTGTAATAAAAAAATTACAGTTGAACAAAAAAATCATCTTTTCTTTCAAAATGTATGGGTTCATTTTGGTCTTACTACTTCTATTGTAAGTGATCGAGATTCCCGGTTTGTTGGTAATTTTTGGTCAAAATTATGGGACATGATGGACACAAAGTTGAAGAAGAGTACAACATTTCATTCACAAAAATATGGTCAAACCGAGGTGGTTAATAGGGTAGCCATTTATCTTATTAGAGGTTATTGAAAAAAACATCCCAAGTTGTGGGATGAACAATTGCATTACATTCAACATGCATACAATAGGGCAAAGCATTCTTCCACAAACACATAATCATTTGAGGCATGTCTTGGGTACTTGCAAAGATCACCTTTGGACTTGATCTTTGAGAAATATGTCTCTATATATGGTAATAGTGACATATATAAGGCAAGGAAGTTCATTGAGAAAACTCAGTTGGTACATCACACAGTGCAAGAACAACCTAAAAAGAGTCAAAGCAGCTACAAGGCAAGGCATGATAAACATTGTGTTGATCACAAATTCCATGTTGGAGATGAAGTTTAGTTATATATAAGAAAAGAAAGATTGCAAAGGGAAGGTAGAAATCTCAAGCCAATCTGTTATGGTCCATTTAAAATTATGGAAAATATTGGTACTAATGCATTTAAGCTATATTTTCTTCCTTATATGAAAATATATTTTGTTGTAAATGTTGAGAATTTGAAATTTTTTTAGCCTCCTTTGATTGATAATCAAGAAGAGAATGTTTAGTTGCCATCAATAGATAATTCTCACTAGAATATCTTGAAGAAATTCAGCAAGATCTCATACTTGACAAAAGAACCATAACTTCAAGGAGAGAGAATGTCGAATACCTTAGAGTGGGACTCAAGGGATAAAATCCTTCCAAGGCCAAATGGATGGAGAGTGAAAGGGTGAGGGAGTTGTACCCTCACATGATAAACAATTGATAGTATCTATTGGGGTCCAAAAGGCTTCTTGTTGGGGAGGAATGATCAGAGGCTCAGTATTTAGCTCAAAATGGAAGCTCTTAGAAATTATCCAAAATAGAACGACCGAATAGAGCTCGTTAGCAGGATTCCAATGCAACTCGTTTCATCAAAATCTGAGTTCGTAGGAGTAAGTTATGATCTGCTGTCCATTTTTTCAAACAGGTAAAAAAAGTGCAGAACAGTGACAGATTGATGACTTCGCAGTCCAGTCATCACCTCAGGAATATCTAGGGAATATTCTCCAATTTTCAACCAATGACACTGTGACAAGTGTCACAGTTAGATTCACTGATGTTGCTTGGGAAATTGAAAATTTTCTTCCTAATCCTAAGGTTGAAATTTTCTAAGTATGGTGCATTATTATTTTTTGTTATATTGGGGAAATGGAGCCAATGGAGAAGGGACACATGGAGTAGCCGAAGGCTTCCACGTGCCCTCCCCCATGGCATTGAAGGTTGGCAACATATGTTTTAACCAAGGTCGAATTCAAAGGTCATATGAGCACAAATATTATTTATATCCAAAGTTAAATGAAAATGTCCATTCAAAAAAACTTATTGAACAATGGGCGAAGGTTAGGGTCGACCCCGCGACCTCCCCCATACAAGCGTCATCACCAACCATTACACCACACACCAAGTTCTTAACCCATAAGGCACCCACTTGTATTTAAAATGTTTACACACCAGAGTAGGGGGTCGGGAGGGGGCCAGCCCCCTCCCATATGCTCAAGAGCGAAGAACCATGGGCTAGCACTATTCACCAACGAGAATTACAATGGATAACCCATATTAATTACCACTAATCTAGGACTAGCCACCATAAACCACAGTTAAGTGCTAAATGCACTTTGTGCTAACCCCCCATTTATCACACTTAAAAATGCACTTATCTTAAGTTAATGCGCAGTTTAACATGATGTCAGATTTGGCAGACCACGCCAAATGCGACAGAGCTCCAGTTTTAGTGGATTTGTCTGGCTAACTTCCAGATTTAGTGGAGAATTCATAGGAAACTTTTTTTTTCCATAACTGAGGTATATTTTGACCAATTTTGGCTTAGAAAGAGTCATTCTTGGTATATTTTGATGTTTTGGAGCCGTTGGAGCAGGTTACAGAGGCAACATGAGACTGTAAACAACACTTTTTCACAATTGAAGCTAATACAAATGATCATGCCATGGAATCTAGACCAAGGAGATGTAGCACAGGAGGGGTGAAATCCTTCATCAAAACCATGTGTATTTGACTCATTCGTTTGTGTTTGTTGTGTGTTTATATACCTTTGTTCAACATTTAGTTTCCATTATTTTATGTTCATGAAATACATTTAATATCATCAAGATTTTTTATTTATCAATTATAAGAACATGTATAAACCCTTATACAAGAAGAAAAACTAAGAAATTTCATATTAAATATGAAACTAATATTAGCACAACATTAACTAGCAATCAATTTCATATCAACCACTACTGACACACTTGTTAGAGGAAATGGGGCTCATATTGAAGGACCATTGGATGTACATTGTGGGAAGTATAAAAGTACTAGGTATGGATGCCCTATTGAGGAAGAGGCACCTAAAAAAGAGGAACATGAGAAAGAGACACATAAATAAGGACATGGGAAAGAAACACTTCTACAAATGAAATTAAGGAAGAGGTCATTGAAGAAGACATTGGGTGGTAAAAAACCTAAGAATAGAGTACAAGTGATTGTTACACCATCAGCTGCCTCAAGTCCATGCTGCTAGAGGAGAATCAAAATAAACCAATGGAACATCTTAGTGAAGAAAATAAATAATAACCCACGTAGGAATAAGAAAGAATTCCTTCAACAGGTAAGACTGAAATTGACCCTGTAAGTCAACAAACAATTGAATTAAAAGAAGAAAATGAAATTTTGAAGATTAAATTTTCCAAATCAAATAAAAATGTCAATTTAAGAAACAAATAGGGTTGGAAACCATAGAAGAGGTGGAAATAATGGTGTCACATGTTGACACAATTGAAAAACTATTCATGTGTTGTAGACAAATTCTTAAGGAGTAAGGTTGTGAGGGTCCAACCATTGTTTCGGTTGGTATACAAGTGGAACAATAGGATGTGGAGTTCCAGACCGCTAATCCACAATAACCTACTAAAAATGTTATTTGTATACAATAACCAATATGTTATCACCCAAAAAATTCTCAAAACATCATTGTCTCAACTCTGCTTTTGGTCATGATTTCAGGGACGTCTAAAAGTCATTTTAAGTCTTGGTCATAGGTCCACTCCATGAACAATAAAATCTGAAAGTTTACCTTGTTTTAGTCATGGTGTCAAATAGGTCTTGAGTCATTTCATTCTTAAAAGGGTAAGTGATAGGGTTAGAAGTCTCAAAATGTCATTTTCATTTCCAAATAAAATCTTTTAGGTCTACTCCATGATTAAAAAGTCCCATCATTCATTTAGAAGTTATGTTTTAACCTTTTGGAGTTAAATTTTTGCAATCATACAAGAATCCATAGTTTCATAGTGCAGCTAGTTCAAAAAAGGTAATTTGTGCTACAAAAACAAGAAATTTCGTAGCGCGCTACGAAACTGCTGAAGCATCATTTTTCATCAAAAAACTATGTTTTCTGGTTTTTGTAGTCACCTTCCAAAGGGGTTCCTGAGCAACTAAAAAACTCATTTTTGAAAAATGAAAGAGGTTTTTCTTCCTAACATACTTGAATACAAAAAAATCTCTCAGTTTATTCAACTTCATTATGAGGTGGGATAAATTGATGACTTAAATTGTGCTACGAAACTATTGAAAATCATTGAGAGAAAAACTCTATTTTTCTGGTTTTAGTTGTCAACTTCATGATCAGTTTATGGCCACAAGAAAACGTATTTTGGAATTACGAAAGAGGTTTATTTTCATAAAATTTCCGGCTAAAATATATTCTCTCACTTTCCTCACAAGTATTACCAGTTGAGAGATACAAGGCTTTCTTTGAAGCCCTATTTTTAGAAATCGGAATTTTCCAGTTTTACACATGTTGTTCAAAGATACTTTCTGGACAGTAGGAGAGGTATTTCAAAAACCCAAGAGACTTTTTTGTTAAATACAGCATGGTATCCAAAATCCTCCTTCAGTTTCTCAAACTACATTTTGGATTAGGAGATAAAACCTCTGTCTCAACACCTATTTTTCAGCTAAAGGCAATGCAGAAAAATGATATATCTTAATTCAGTTTTTCATTAAGAAGAAGACGAATTTTGAGGTTTGATATTTCTGGTGGAAATATCAAGATCACATATGAAGAATCGGATTGAAAATCAAAATAAATAATGGTCAAAAGAAGTGTTTTACAGTGATATAAAAATTGCGCTACGAAAACAGGCTATTTTCGTAGCGCAGTCATGTCTCATCTCCTTTCCATTTTTTTCGAGGATTTCTTTTTGCACAGGTGGAAGTTTGAAGTGTTAGTGGAATGTTAGCACATTTCACATATACAAAACATTCATTAGTGCTATCAAATATGTTCGAAGATAAGCATGGAGGTTAAGGGATAAAAATCAGGAACTCTGTCTCCTGATTTTTAGGGTAGTTTTTATCATGATCAGCATGAATACATCAAAGGTGGAGGCATCATCCAAATTATACCTCATGGGATTGCAGCTGGAAAAGGAATAATTAAATTTTAGATAAGTTTTTTGCAAGCATATTAAGGAGTTTCACTCCTATTTGGATTAGGACTCTTCAAAGACTATTTACTTGTCATTTTGTAATTAAAATTCTATTTTATGGTTATATTAGGTGTCATGTATGGGAATTCGAATTCTCCTAGTGGTGGATCATGGAATCCAAGATTGTAAAGGCTCTATATGAAGCATTAGATCTAATTAGCAAAGGGTTGAAGACTTTTTGGCAAAACTGTTGCTTTATGTAATGGACTGTGATCAGTAATGAGGGGGTTTTTCTTCTTGGCAGACCTGAGATTCTTAGTGTACTTCAGTGAGTTTTGTCTTTTATATTTGATATGTTTTACTTCCATAGTCTTAATGATTATTACTCATAATTCATGGAGGACTTCCTTTAAGTGTTGAACTATGGTGAATTGAGTTTTCTGAATTCTACTTTTGAAAGGTTCTCTTCAATGTTTAAATACTTATTACTCAGAATTCATGGTCATTCATGCTCTGACTTCCTTTAAGTGTTAAGCTTTGATGAATCACTTTTAATACTTTCCTTTTCAATACCTTGATGTATCATTACTCAAAATTCATGAACCACATGCTCTGACTTACTTTGAACCTCAAATTATTGAGACTTTTCCGAATGTGTCACTCTTTCATTGAAGTATATACAAGCCTCATTTTTATAAGAAGAGATATTTGTTATCTTTATCTCTGTCACTGACTCCATAGCCCAATGGTAGCAAGTCTCCATATTTCCACCTATAAACATACAAATCATAAACCATAGAATTAGCCATCTATCTACATCATTAATCAATATCATTAACCCTTGAGAGAGCCCTCTCAAGCTGAGGAGGCTAAGCCTCAGCTAAAATATTGGTTTGAAATAGTTACACTGAGATTGACTTGATAAGCATCCTATCAGGGTCCTATTTTGGTGATAACACAATAGTTGAAATAGAGTGAGTTAGGGAAAATCAGTTTGTTGTTCCATAATAACCTGTTGATGACGTTGTTACTCCATAAGAACCAATAGATGAAATGGAGAAGACTGAAATAAATCAAACTGTTGCTTCAAAAGAACCTATCAGTGAAACTATTGATACATAAGAACAAGTAGTTGTGATAGAAAAACAGAAGGAGAAGGAAAATGAAGAAATAGTGCAGGAAGTTGTTATGTCTACTACTATAACAACAATAGATATAACACAATCAGAATCTGAAAATCAATTAAAATTAGAATGTTTACTTGAGGAATTAAATAGGTGGAAGAGGTTGGAAATATCAATGAAGAGTGAAGTTATCCCTCTAAGTAAACATAAGGATATTTTTGACAATCTTAAAATTTTAATTCCCTATATAAATAGTGTAGTCCCTTATTATGTTAGTGTAGTCCCCCTTATTGTTATAGTTGTACCCCTGTAACCCCCATATTGTTATTATTGTGCCCTTACATTATTATTGTTAGGTCAGCTAGGATTACATTGTGGCCCCATGGACTCCTATATATAGATAGGAGGTTTTGTCATTTGTATCATCCAAGAATTGTTCATTCATGTAATGTATTGGAGGTTTCCCCCTCGAAGTGGCTTATTTCTAAGGCGTTGATATCTCTTTTCTTCCCTTTTTGGAGTTGGTTTCACAACATTTGGTATCAGAGCTTTGAGATTCTAGGGTTTCGCTGCTCCAAACAGGTCATCGTGGAATTCTCGCTATAACGTTTTTTCTACGAAGGTTCAGAATCTAAAATTTTTAAAGTGCGAAGAAAAAATATTGAGGAATAGCGTCACAAAATTTCAGAGCTTGGTTCATAATATTTTCAGAGATATGATCTGTGCAAGTTAGGTCATTTTGCAGGCAAATGAATTTAACCTAAACAGGTCATCGTGGTATTTACGTAATATTTTTTTTCTACGAAGGTACAAAAGCTGAAATTTTTAGAGTGCGAAGCTGCAATCTTGAGGAACATTGTCGCTAAATTTCAGATGTTGGTTTGCAATATTTTCGGAGACATGATCTATAGAAATTAGGGACTTTTGAGGCTTCTGAATTTCATCTCAAAGAGGTGATCGTGGGAAAATCAGCATCGGATTGGAATGCTGTAAAAAGTGGCCGCAAGTACAGGGACTGTAGTTTTCGGTCTATCAATTTTAGAGCCAAAGGAGGAAACAATGACACGTGGCAAGTCGGACAAGTTCGCTCTACTGAACCAACCCAAAATTGGGTCATTGTGGGAGATTAGACATAAATTTTCCTTCAAGAATCCAAATCAGGTCAGAATTGTGGCATTTGAAAGAAGCTTCAAAGGATTACTACAGGGCCAAATTTCAGATATTGAGGATCTTCAATTATAGGGATAATTCAATTTAAATATAGAGCTCTGCAAAAGCAAGTAAAAGGTGTGTATTTTTTTTTTCCGAATTGCATAAGTCTTGTTTGAAGAATCAATTTGAATTGATTCTAAGGGCATATTTTATAATTTTTATCAGTATTGGGTTCTATAATTCCTCAAAAAAATAATTACATACCCATTAAGCCCCCAAAAAGCTATACTATGACACATGAAGAGGAAGAATTGCAGTATGAGATATCAAAATTACGGTACCAAGTGCAACAAATTTCGATCTTACGAAGAGCAACCGAAGATGACATGGATGGTTTCAAAGCATAAATGGAGGCTAAGTTGGATGGTTTGAAGGATCAAATAATAGCTAATATGGATGATAAATTAGTGGAAGATCACATCGAGCATCAACAACAAGTTCTCCAACTCTCAAAGGATAACCTAACTTTGGTGCATAATCTAATGAAACAACAGGAATATCAACATCTCATCAAAAGAAGTTCTAAAGTAGTCACAGAAACAAGAACTCGAAAAGTATGATCAATTTCAGAGTATTTTAGCAAGTGGAAGAACTTTCCTGTAGAATATTCCACATGGGAGGATGAGAATTTTATACAGAAGCATTAAGAGAATCAAGTGTTAAGGACAACACTTTTTTGAAGGAGAGAGGCATGTTAAGTCCCTATATTAATAGTGTAGTCCCTTATTATTTTAATGTAGCCCCCCTTATTGTTATAGTTGTACCCCTGTAACCCCCATATTGTTATTATTGTGCCCTTACATTATTATTGTTAGGTCGGCTAGGATTACATTGTGGCCCCACTAGGATTACGTTGTGGCCCCATGGACTCCTATATATAGATAGGAGGTTTTGGCATTTGTATCATCCAAGAATTGTTCATTCATGTAATGTATTGGAGGTTGCCCCCTCGAAGTGGCTTATTTATAAGGGATTGATATCTATTTTCTTCTCTTTTTGGAGCTGGTTTCACAACATAAAATAACTTGGGCTAAATTTTTTGGTTTTTTTGGTTTGGGTAGGATAATTTTAGGAAAAATTAAAGTTGTTACAACAACATAAGGAGCATAAAAGTTGTAGAAACCCTTCTCCTTCCTATCCTTTGTACCTGTAAAAAAAAAATCTTCATCTTCCAATTAACAACAATCAAAGAGAAATGACCATATGTAATAAGCGAGGTTCAATATTTCCTAGAAAATTTCCAGAAGGCCAAATTTTCAAAGAAAAAAATATTATGTGAGTTTTATTTGCATGAATGTTCTTATTTTGGAGCAAGTAATTTTAATATTACACCCTATGTTGGATATCTTCAGCTGAGGGCCTTCACATAATTGATCAAAAATTGGGCCAGATGGAAGGTCGCCTGCAATACTATAACAAAAAATGAGGAAGAAATGAAATTTATTATTCAAATAGACTAGGGCTCTCTCAAACATTCTCTAGGGCATATAATAGGATGTGGAAATACTCAACCACTAAAAATTATTAATGGAACTCAGGAACATGGTCCTGCATCTTTGTTCTAGGAGTATCACGTTGTTGAAACATGATACATTGGAAGGATGTAGGCTTAGAAGGGATGCTTGCGGGGAGGAATTAAGGAATCGAGATTCCTACTATTTCCAAAATATTGTACATGAACTTTTAGGGTACATCAGTATGTGGTGTGTATCAATAAAAGTGGGGTTGGTTCATATGGACTCAAGTTTAGGATTCTACTTATTTGGCTTCTTGTATACAAGTATAAGCACTCATACCAAATAAATGATAAATTGTGGGAAGTGGGATTATTTATCTCTTGAGGTTATAAAGCACTCGAAGAAGATATAGTAGGGGCATATGATTTTTCAAACTTCCATTGACAGTATATCATAAACTAGTTATAAAGGCTTACATGAGGACAATTAGATTCTTAAGTTGGGAGGAGATGTTGGGACGTATAATTGGCATCATTTTGTACACATTTTCCTTATATTTTCCTACTTTTTGACTTTAAAAGCCATGCCTTGTCACTTCATCAATAATTATTAACCAAAATATGTTTCCTTTTGCATGTCATCATTATTATATAGTTTTTCTTGTAATTTGACATAAAAGCTAATTGCTTTAGGTTATTTTATAAAATAATTGACGAAGGGATGTTTCAGGTTTTGTGGTTTGTTGAGATGCTATTATAGGAAGATATCTCGCCAATTCTTCCTCACTAAAGATGGAAGGAAGACTTTGTTGACATCGCCGATACAACACCAAGCTTATTTTGGATACTCTTTTCTTTTACGATTAGCAACAAATTTTGATATGAACACATATGCGGTCATAGTCAATTTGACCATTGAAAGGAGAAATTCATGGAAAACATAAGTAACTTAGTTGAAGCAATTAGGATTTCCAAATGATAAATAATTGTAATTTAGAAAAGTTATTACAACTCTATTTTAATTAATTCAATTTGCTATAAGACAATTTTTGTATAATCGCTATTTGGATCGCATGAGAATTGAGAGATTGTCATGATGGTCATTCTTTTAGAAAATAGGAATGTAACTAAAATAATAAAAATATGTAATTTTGCCCATGAGGCATGCATAGATAGATTTTAAAGGAGGGAGTACCAACATTCTAATCATGTACTGTAACTTTTATAAGTGAAAATATTTACCATTTGTGGCTCCATATCTCTTTCATGATTAGCTTCTGGGCTATGTAATTCACCAACCCTTGTTAAGGAGGAAGGGCCCTCCTTCTTAGAAGATATCACTATCTAGAGAGATATTATAGTAGTAAATTTATTCTCTCCCAATTTTTATTCAATTTCCTATTACTGTTAAAAATATTTTTCATGCATTCAATAGTTGGAGGATTGCATCCTTTGTCATTGTGTAGAAACATAGGTCCTAGACTAGTCCCTTTAGTAAGTGTGATGATTAAGGATTTTTGTTATGGTGATTTGGTTTGTTTCACTGATTGAAAGAGTGTTGCAGTAATTGCTGAGTGTTGAATGGTTTCCAATAGTGTTGTTTATTTTTGAATAAGAGTGATAGTGTGACAATGTGATTTATTTTTCAACATGTGTTTATTTTCGTTCTAAAGTGTAAGAAAGGTTTGGAGTGTAACAAGAAGTGCATTAGAGTGATAAGAGTGATACTTACAACAATTATATTTTAGCTTTGGTTAGCCCCAATTGTCACTTATTCATACATATGTTTTGCACGGTAGCCTTGAAACAAAAATCCTACCTGGATTGACAATTTATGTGAGTTGGATTTTTTTTTTTGAGTTGAAAGGAATATTCATCCACCCAACACCAAGTTCCAGGGTTAGACTCCAAAAATTTTAGACCAGAGGGAAATTATACTCTATGATTGATCCATCACCCAGGTTAAAGTGTAATGGAAGGACTTTGGGCTTGAGGAGGCCACCTGCGAGATGGAAGAGGCAATGAGAGAATTTTTTTCTTATCTATTTAAAAATAATAAATGCATAAAAAGAAGAAAAGCAGAAAAAAAACACCAAGGATGATGTTCATTTAAGAGGAGGGCAAGTGTAATACCCCTGATGTAATATATTCCTAATTTACTTTTATGATTTTATCCATAAGAATACATTTAATTTTATGCAACAACAGTAGGCTAAAACTAAAATGGGATATCTTGATGACATATGTATATTTTAAATTTTATAAATGAAATGTTATTTATTTTACTTTCCATTTGTTTGAAAATACAAGACGATCCAACATATGAGTAGTTAGGCCACCTAGCTATCAGGAAATTGGTTAAAGATTTGTTATATTCCAAGAGAGTACAATTTTAAAGTGACAATTTTAAAAACTAAAAATATTGATCCATATTTAAAAGTTCCTAACCACCTGGAAATGAGCATGATGGGAGAGAAAGGTCATGGGTGGTGGGAGGTAAAAAATATTGCGGGAGAAAAATTAAATCTAAGTATCGAGGTTCTAGTGGGAGAGAAATACTGGACCTGCATAAAATAAAGGACTACTAGAAAAAAATTAGTAGGATGTTTTAAGGGATTGAGGAGGAAATTTGTGGAAATTACTGGTTCAATTCCTGAAAAAGGGTGGCCGAGAGCTCTCAGGGGAATTGTTGAGACAAATTTCCATTGGTTGGGAGGAGTGTGGTTTCTCCTATTATATTTTCAAAGACTCAGATAATTGATTGGATTGTTTGTTTAGAATCCATTAAGAATTTTTGTTCTAGGTATATTCATGTCTCTATGCATAAGATATATAATCAATATATGGTCATCTATTAAAAGGGCTTAATCTCAGTTGTGAACCAACTCAAGGGTTAGCATGGTTATCAGTTAACACTAAGCATGAAACCCTCATGCTAACCTTTGTTAACATGTAGTCCCTAGTTAAGTTAAAGAACCTTGAAGGAACAAAAATTATAGAAACTTAGAAACTAGGATTCATGTAGTTTTAGTTCCATGTGCAACAAGGTTATTCTCAACCAAGAACTGGATAAGAGGTATGATAGTTCTATGTAAACATGAAATTACAAATAAATATGCTAAAGTATATGTGTGTTCTATATAATAAAATAGGAAAATTACATTGATACATAATTGTGTAAGGAATAATACAAAAGAAGTACAATACTTGAAATATAAACATGTATACTATTTTCTTTAAACAAATAATAAGATTAAGGGCACTGTACAAAGCTAGAGATAGTAATAGGTATCCAACCATCTACATTTTACTTAAGGAATCACTAATTTTTTCTTACAAAATATCAATTCTTTTTATATGAATCTAATTGAAAGTAATTATATAGAAAATATGTATGACATAAAACAACATTGTTCCAAAATAATGGATACAAGAATTTATTCAAAATCAAAAGAACACATTAAGTATTTCCATATCAATATTGATAGCATAACCCCCTTGGATTTGGCTGGGAAAACATGATTCAGTGGTATAAAGAAAAACCAAGGTTCAGAAAAGAACTTAATGAACTCAAGAATTGAAACTATGATATATACATAGACTTTCCTACTAACTTATACAATTAAATTTTCTAAAAAAATGAGGTAAAACAGCCAGAGCATGGCTCCACCATGACTAGCCTAAGTTCATCAAATATATAACAAATGAATTGCATAAGAAATAGAAAAAGGAAATAAGTTGACAGGTAAATTAGTACCCGAAGAAAACAATATGTGTCAAAGCATAACACCTCCTTCCAAATAAACTTCCTCTATATGGAACTATGAATTAACCTGTAACCAGGAGTAAATATCCAGTTAGAAGCTGTAATAATTATTGAATAAGGAAAATTTCAAGTAAACCTTGAAATGAAATAATAAGTTTTCCCTAAAATCTAATTACCTGAGTAGGAGACAGATGGAACACAAAGATTATAACATTATGACAAAAACCCTTTTTGTCAGTAAAAAGGAGGCTTGTTTTATTATATATATATATATATATATAACTCTAAATACAAACCTTGACCCTAGTCTCAAAAATTGTTGTAGGAAAAGAGAAAAAGGTGACCACTTGCGGTTCAGAGCATTCTACCTTTGGAGAAAATGAATCTGCATTAGAACTATGAACTTATGGAAAATAGGGTTAGTGAAAAAGTATTAACAATAATAAATATAAATAGACCTAAAAAAATGAAAGAAAAAGGGGTTTTACCTTATAGTGTTAAAAAAAATGACAAGCGAAGTCTTGGGTTACCTTTGAAATTGGCTTAAAATACCAACCCTCGGAGTCCATGGTTGATACATTGAATTAGAGCATGTTCAATAATAAAATAATCTGTTGGTGGAAGTAATTTCCTTGTTAAGAATAGTAAAAAAAAATCCTTGACTATAAATACATATCATAGAAATCACAAATTGACCGAGAAAATAAATCTTGAATGAGGAGAAACCTTAGAGAAATTACCCTTGCTAGTTAATAAACAAAAGATATATATGAAATCATAAAATTGAATACAAAAACCCTATAATAGAGATAGAGTAGCCCTCAGAAAGAAAACATCTCCTCAAAATTCTAGGTTTATATTGTCACACAAATTTTCTAGTCTGAGAAATTGTAAGCTTATGAGAAGGGGGGACAATGTTCTTTGTCATTTACCAAGACAAATTTACATTCAAACGTTACCTAATGAGGAGTGTTTCATAGCCACCACAAGCCATACCATTAATTCAATTTGGTATAAATTTTTGTATGGGAAGGACCTCGTCTGGAGTAGATCGAGCCATAAGTACAAAAATTGAAAGAAATATTAGGTTTTCAAACCCTCATTATCTCTCACATAGCACTCAACAGTGAAATGTTAGGTCACAAATGACAGTTGTGATGGAAAAGGGGGAGTAGTTACCCTAACCATCCAGCCCAAAAATTTTCCACCATTGGATCTTCTAGCGCATAGCTCAACCATTCTCGCTTTGATTAATCATGTGGCTAAATGAGGTGTCTCCGTTGAGAAAAGCCACGTAGCTAGTACTTCCTCATGACATGTGTGAAATGAGATCATGGAACTAGGTTGTAAAAATATTACATATAAAAATTTCCAAGGAATGCCAACAAGAAAAATGTTCACATTAAGGTTTAAAACTATTTTGAAACTAAACTCATAACAATGATTAGCCATAACACAATGGTACCCATGGGTTCTTTCATCAGCTATGTTATGGTTTCAACCTTTGAGAAGGGTATATTAACAATATATTTATATGGGTAAGTGTAAAATAACCTAGGACATGATATCAAATATTTTAATCAACCCATTCATTTGATATTATAAAAAATGATATCAATGGCCCAAGAGGCCCTATTATATCTATGAAGAAAAAATTGAAGATTTAAGGAAAATGAATTGAGTATGGGTTCCTTAGAAGAAGATGAATCCTACTTAGAAATGGCAACATAATAAATGTAAGAATGGAATTTGATGACCCTAGCAAGTAAAAGGGTGATAATTATAAAATATAACTTTGGTATTTGGAATTATCATTTATTTAAATTCACTTTTTCTTCCCCATGAAATTTATAAACTGGTAAAGGGTATATAGTTTAAAAAAAATCTAATGTAATTTTTGAATGAATTTTCAGGTACATTACTATTTACAAGGGGATCTTAGAAAACTTAAACCTCCTGCATTCAATGGTGTTGGCTTGAGGGGTCTTGACCCAAGTTTGGTTTTAAGGTCTACTAACAAACCCCTATACTATTGGCCCTTTCGGCAATAGCCTTCTTGTGCAGGTCAAGGTCTCACTCGAAGCAGTATGGGAGGGTGCTAGAACCAGGTTTATGCACCGTGAGAGAGAGAGAAAGTTAATTGAAGTGGGTCCATTTAGGTCTGAAAAGCTTGCGTTGGTGAAGCCCTAACACAGAATCCTTCAACAATTTATCAAAGCTTATAAATAAATAGATAACACGATAATATATTAAAGAAATTAAGTCTAACCAGATCTATGCATTCATTCCCTTTTACACTATCGCATCCGCGTGCACTTCAATAATTATCCACATTCAACAAACCATTATAACTTCAAGAATAACACAAAGCGCAACCAATAATCATAACATAAAATACTCAGATATCCCAAACAATATTCTTACTCATTAATATCCAAATATAGCTTACAGACTCTATCTACTAGCCCACGCACACAACCAGTGGGGTCCGCACATAGAAGAACTCAAGGTCTTGCCGCACACAACCAGCAGGAGCCCTTACCCAGAAAATAGATACAAAAGATCACCAGTTCATATCCAAGTTTAATCCAAAACTTAGCCTCCCTTTAGAATCGATTCATCCATCGATTTATAACATATTATCCTACGCTACTCTATGGTCCACAAATCGTGGTTTTCGGACTCTTGGTCTACCCACTGAACCATTACAATTCAATGGGGGCTTTGACCCACCCAAAGCCCCTACACTAGATAGAGTATTACAAAATATTACAAAACCTAGACCAAAAATGCGGTTAGGGGACCCTGCTCCAACAAGCCCCCAACATAATCTTCTTACTTTTCCAGAATCACAATGTCGGTGGGGTCTTCATCGTCTCCTAGAGTTGTTTGATGGCGGCAGAGAAGGGGAGAAGGACACCTATGCTCTATGCAGCTTCATTCTGTGCAATTTAACCAACTTTTGTGAAGTTGGGCCTTCAGTAGCTATAGTGACACTCTCCAAGGTCTGATTCAACTGCTTCACAACCCCATCTAATTCCTACAAAATCTTGAGAGCTTCATCAGCCCATGGCATTAGGTGGTCACTGAGTACCTTCTTCTTGCGTCAAAACCCCTCAATTTCATTTCAGAGTGTGTGGCTGGTCCGAAGGCACCCTTGTCATTGGGGTGGGACAAGGGTGGGCATAGTGGCTTCCATTTTCTCAAAATATTAATCCTTTTGGTGCAGCTCTTGATTGATTTGGCAGAGGAGGGGATCACGCTACACCTGGTATAATAATGTCATAGCAGTCTCGAAAACTTCGGTGCCCTTTGTGATCTGCGTGGTAATACTATTTTTAGCTTCCATCACGAGCGCGGCTCGCTGGGTGCGCACCTCCGGAGGGGTCTCAGGTTGTAGCATGGCCTGTAGCGATGCTATATGTAGTTCTAAATTGGCCTTAAAAACCTGCACTTCAATCTGTGATGCCTTCAAAGTAGCGACCATGCCTTAGACCTTGGCCTGTAGTGCAATAGAGGCAGGAATTAATTATGGCATATTCTCGCAAATCCAGTCTTTCAAATACTCTAATTCAGCTTGCTGCACGATGGCGGCGATGTGTGCGGTCTAGGCTTGGGCAGATTTAGTAGCTTTGTTCATAATATTTTGCTCGGTCTTATGTTGTTATTTCTATGCCCATAACTCTCTATGCTGAAGTTCACCGGTGATGGAGATAAACAGATCATGCAACTGCACACTCGTTAGTCACACAACATCGAGGTCGATCGAAGATCATGCGCATACTTGGTTGCACAATACTGAGGGTACCATAGAAAAAAGCTACACCAAGGAGGGGGCAGATCTGACTTTCCATCACAATGCCCAAGGTTGTAACTGTAGCTGGCTAGCTTGCTTGATTTTGCCTTGCCTAATCCATGCTTGCCTGAACTGTGTCTGCCTTTAGCTGAAGAGCTTGAAGTTTAGACTGCAAGGCATCTATCGTGACCTTCTGTTGTTCTTCCAACAAAGACCATCGGTCTTCTAATGTAATGGTGGTAACGTCCACAATATTCTCTAAGTCATATTCTTTCAACGTGATCTCTTTGTCTATGCCAGGCTTAATAGCCTTGTGCTTCTTCCTTTTCACTTTGGGAGGCTCACTGGTGCATTTGGTTCTATGTGGGGATGTCGCACCTTCGCCACCCAACCCTTTGATTCCTTGATCCTGCTGCGACTCTTGCTCTACCCCCTTGGTAGCATCCTTAGGGGTTTATTTGGTTGGATGTTTCTCCTTATCATGCACCTTAGTGTCCTTCGTTTTTTTTGGTGGGATAGTACCCTTTGGTTTTGGGTCTTTGCCAGATGTGCATGCTGTAACTGGGGTGGACGGCTTGAAGCCAAGCTTCCATGCTAATGGCCAAGTTGCAACCACTTGGTCAATGTCTACTTCTGTGGCCATATAAGGGAGAGTATACCAAGATGGATCTTTGCGGGCCCAAATCTTCACAGTATGCATAGTAACCTGAAATGCCACAATATCCTTGTACTTGTCATAGACTGCAGGTGACAAGCATGGCTTTTAGTGAATTTCTGCTGCCAGAGCACTATCAAACAAGATCCATAATACCTTGCTCTCCTCTATGTGCTTTGGATCCTTTGAGTCCCATAGGTTCACATACCACACACCCTCACACATATCCAACTTGAGTTCAGGGAGAAATGCCTCATTAGGTGCCTCCCACGCAACCAAGGAAATTAGCATCATCAACCATGAGTAGTAGAACACCTTTCCATTTTCCGGTGCCTCGCACACATTATCTAGAAATTCATAGATGAGGTACTGCGACCAGTTGTAGAAAACCCCCTTTTTGCATCTGTGGGTGAGTTGAATTACATAAGAAGGGATGGCCAATGCCTGGGACTTGCACATCATTTTTCATGCAAGCAGTAGGGTACCCATGTGCACTCACGAATAATTTATTGTGTCTACCAGGAACCCTTTTTGGTTGCAACCAACATGATATTTCTGCCAAACTTCTTCAGCACTCCGATGCTCATACTTCTTTTCGACGCCCTCCTTAGGATTGGGCCCATGCATGGGGAGGCCAGTGATTCAGTGAATTAAGGCAATGCCTTTCAGGATGCGACCCTAGATCCACAAACACCCATTGTGGAATAGTGCCAGTAGCTGGCAAAGAACCAAGCTAATGATGTTGTATTGGCCAAAGTGGGGGATGCAAAACAAATTTAAGATCCCTGAACCTTCTAGTCCGTGTGCCCATGACATCGGCTCTACCTTTGGCATTTTATCGTAAAACACTCTTTCAAGATACAATTAGGGAGCCAGTGCTAGGAAGGCATCTAAATTGGCTAGATCGTGGCCATTGAACTTAATGAGGGGGAGGTCTCCAAACATATCACCAACCAGGGGCACCTCCGTCAGGACCAGAGGCATATTCAGGTAGGCACGGACAATGTCGACATTATTGGGGACATGCATGGTCGGCTTGCTTGTATTAACATATGGCAGTGGCTAGGAAAGATGGGTTGCATGTAGAGCTTCCTTTGGAGCCACCATAGGGCGTGTTGTGCCTCATTTTCTTTTACCTTTGAATTTTTTTTCAAAACACCAAAAAATCATATATGTTATAAAATGTAAAAGTTTGTGTGTCATAGAATAATTTTGATTTCTATGTTGGTACCTTTAACATTACGTGATGAGATGTGAAGGTGGTTTTAGTTAGGCTCGGTCACGTGCATAACAGTTCAAGAAGTAGACCGATGGGCGCGTTCAGGACATTGCAAACTAGACAGGGTCGAGTCAAACTCATTCACACATTCAGGAGGGACTATGGTAGTAGAACACTGGGTAATTTCGAGAGGGTTACGCCATGGAGTAAATGAACTAATTTCCCAAAGGTAGAGAAAGGGCACATTTCCCTTAAAAAATTATGAGTTTCGGAGGAAGCGCAAAGGAGAAAATAGATGGTCGAGAACAAAGCACAAAACCGAAGTGGAGAGATGAACGACGGAGATTAAATCGCAAGCTGCAAACTGCAAGTTTCAAAATATAGGTGTGGGAGGTAAATGATAAAGTGGATGAAGTGCAATGTATGATGCCTGGTGGGACTCGACCACATAGTGCACATCGCTAGTTTTAACAGTTAAGGGCTAAGGTAAATGTTATACTCGCCGAAGCATGATGTGCGATGCGGTGGGGCCTGATTGTAAAATTTCAAACCACTAATTTTAAAGGATCACCATAGGAGGTAAGTGATAAAGTCTCTGAAATCCGATGTGCAATGCCCGATGGGACCCAATCACATAGTGCACATCACGAGAATTAGAAGATAAGTGTCAAAGACAAGCTAAAAGAAGAAAAATGCGATGCACGGGTAGATGTGACACGGTTTCATAAATGGATTCCAAAGGTTTTCAGATCCGGAAGTAAATTATTTTCGTGTTTTAAACCGTGTTGGAGGAAGAAAAGAGAATTATAATGTGAAACTGGTGAAACACCTTGGAAATGAAGAAATAGGTAGAACGCGGCAGAGAAACACGAGTAAGTAACTCGAAGCAGAACAAAGGAGAAGAGGCAAAGTCGGGTAACAAGTGATATGAGTGACAACGTTTGAAGCACAGGGGCATAGTTAGAGTTGGGAAGAAAAGCGTATAGAGGCACCATTAGGAGCACAACAGTTGGGTCAAGTCGGGCATGAAGGCATCATTACAGAGCTGTGCAGCCACTACATCATGACCAGAAAGGACACCTCGGCACTTTGGGAGGACGCATCAGCAACATCAGATTCAGATAACAAACAATATTTCCAGTTTGAATTTGCTTGATCAAGTATGATTGCACAAGTTATATTAACAGTTTAGGCATTCGAATAGTTTCAAGAAGTTCAGCAGTTACAAACCATTGTGATGTATTTAAGTAAATAGAAATAGATAAAATAGGTTCTGAGTTTTGGACCTCTAGATGATTGTTAGTTTATGACTGAATTCTCTTGGAAATTAATGAAATAAGATCAAGTTTCCTATACCTGTTGATGTTGATAGGTCTTTCCTGTTTCACTTTGTGACTATTCCTCTTTGAATGAAGTGAAGCAATGTAGCATCCAGTCTCTTAATTACATCTGTGACTAAGAGTTAAATAACCTTAATTTGCGCTTCTTCACCTCATCTCTTCTCCCTTCATAAACTCCTGATAGAACTTTAAAGTGATAGATTCTATGTTTACAACATATTACTTTAAGTTCTCTCTTTCTCCATGAATTTCCTCTGAAACTTAAAAGTGGTAGATTCTGTGTTTTCATCATATCATTTTGAGTTTCTCTTACAGTTCTTCTTTCCATTCCATTCAAATATCAACAGTTTATGGCATTGTGAAAGCTTTCATTATATCAGATTAATGAGGGTATTAAGTAACTGAATTCCAAGGGTGTTAACCAGAGGCCATTTGATATGGTAATCGTGACATACATTTATAAAATGTATTGAGCACTTATTCCTTACCATAGCCAAGGGATTGTTTCTTGAGATGCAACAAGGCACTTCGATGGATCAGGTGAGCAGCCCATAGGCACCTTTCGAGGGGAGTGCACAATCTGAGGGGATGTGCATGGCTTTACCCTGACCCACTTCGTATATTTTTATTTTCCTTTCTCCACTCCCTTCACCTTCCCTTTTCCCTTCCTCTTGGATAGTGTAGACACGACCTTCTCCATATCAGGGGTTACTTCTAATACATCTTCAAGCCAAACATCCATGAAAGTCGTGATAGGTAATGAATCAGTGGGGTTATTAGTGGTCATTCTTGTTTAGAAGACGAATTTAGGGTTATTGTTGTTGAAAGGGGTAGCTAGCTTAGACATAAGGATGGAAACGACACATAATAGACAGATTTCATAGGGGAGCACAAGGCATGAGAGTATCAGAAAGAAATCAAACCCTTTGTGACCGACACCCCTCTTCTTAGAGCCCCCGATGGGTAAAAACGGTCAAATTAGCCTTAATTTCAACTTATCATTATGGAAACAATAAAAACTCCTCCCAGATCACAGCATTAATTTCCAATTTCCCATTCCGTTCAACGGTAAAATTTATTTTTCACCCAGTTGCCCGGTTCCAACATCTAGTTTTTCCAGCCGCATACTACCCCTGCGCCTGCGTTGCGCCTTTTTTCACCTCCTACCATACACACTATCCCTGCACAACTACCGAACCCGCTTGCTCTTTTCTACTCTGGTGCACAAAAAAACATTTACACAGCTACTCTGGCCATATATTCATTTGATCGGCACCGGTTGTCCCTATAGGGCTTCAGACGACTTCCATTAACGTACCCTGGCAAGTAATCTCCATGCAGCGTAGCCAACCTGAACACACCACCATGGGTAATCTCCTTCACTATATATGTCCCTAACCAGTGCTTATGTAATTTTCCTGGATGGCATGCAAATTGGCTGTCATAAAGTAATACCACTTCGTCTTCCTTAAAGACCTTCTATCGGATATTTCGATCATGCCAAGCTTTTTCGTGAGCCTTTTGAACCTATTGGTGGAAGTGAGTAATGAACCGATCTTCCTCCAAGGCCACCAGCTATGCCAAGAATTCCTCCATGATTTTTAGTTCCACCATGTTTGTAAAAGCTTAAATATGTAGGCTAGGAACAATGTATTCCATAGGCATGATGGCTTCCTTCCCATAGACTATCCTGAAGTGCATTTTTCTTGTGAGTTTCTTACATGTGGTCCTATAGGCCTAGAGGAATGAGGGGATATGCACGTCACAATCAATTTGGTCAGCATTACAGACCTTAGTGAGAACATGTTCTAGAATTTTATTGAAAGCCTCTACTGCCCCGTTCACCTGTGGGTGATATGGGGTACTCTGCGCATGGTGGATCTGGAATTCCTCAGTCAAAGCTGCAATAGTTTTATTGAAAAAATGCATACCTCTGTTGCTCATTATGAAATTCAAGCACCCAAACCTGGCCAGAATGTGTTTGAAAATGAATTGCGCAGAGGTGTCCGTAGTACAACCCTTGACATATTTCGCTTCCGCCCACCTGGTGACATAGTCAGTGGCAGTGATGATGTAACATGCACCTGTCTTCATTCTTGGGGGATTGATGGGTCCCACAAAGTCTATGGCCCACTTGTAAAATTCCTACAGGGCCATATGTGGTTGCAGGGGCATCTCATCTTGATGCGAGGGTTTCCCAGTCCATTGGCATGCCTCACAGGCCCAAAAATATACATGGGCATCACTATGCAATGTGGGCCACCACAACCAAATCCTCAATACTTTCTACACATTTACTTTCTCTGCATAGTGCCCTCCTACAACTCTGCCATGTGCCTTAGCCAAGGCAAATTGTATTTCGTGTTCCAATGCATAACTCTGCAACACCTCATCCACGCCCAACTTGTATAGTTGTTTGGTGATTATGGTAAAATCAGCTGTGTGAGCGATCAATTCCTTTTTCTGTGGTACTGACTAGTCATCTGGTGCCATAACTATGGTCAAGAATTGAATAATGTCTTCAAAATGCTTGTCAACCACCTTGATAGAAACTAGTTGTGCATCAAGTAATCCTTCTTCTAGATTAGTTGGCTCTTCCCCACTCTCGATCCAAGACAAGTGATCAGGCCTGGCGTTCAATCTCCCTAGTTTCACAACAATTTCAAAATCATACTCTTGAAATAGCAGTAACCACCTACAAATATTCCCCCCAAAAAAGGCTTATTGACCAAGTATTTTAAAGCTAAATGATCTGTGAACATCTTGAAGTGTCTACCTAATAAATAGTGCCTGTATTTTTGTAGGGCATACACCATTTCCAACCCTTCACGCTCCTTGGTAGAATAGTTGTGCTCTACACTAGAGATTTTTCTGCTATCGAAGGCAACTGGATGATCGATGTCCCCTTCTCTTGGTTGTGCTAAGATAGCTCCTAATGCTATCCATGATGCATCCACATGCACATGAAATACCTTTTCCAAGTCAGGAAATATAATAATAGGGGCAGGTACCATAATTTTCTTTAGTATCTCAAATATCTTCTAACATTCGTCATCCCAAAAGGAGGAGACATCCTTTTTTAATATCTTTTCCATTAGTGTGGTGATTAGAGTGTATCCTTGAATAAATTTCCTATAGTAACCGGTGTGGCATAATATGGAGCACAGTTGTTTCTCAGTGGTGGGGACTACCAAATTAATGATAACCGTGATATTAGTTGGATCAACCATCAATCCCTGATGACACACCTTGTGTCCCAATAGGATCCCAAATGGGACATAGAATATGCATTTCTTGATGTTTAGTGAAATTTGGTGTTTCTTGTAGGCATCCATCATCATGCGCAAGTTTGACATGTGATTCTTCACTAACCCAAAAAATGTCCAATCGTCAAAATAAACCTCCAGAAAATTATGAATTAATTCTTAGAATATTGCTATAACTATGCGCAAAAATATGATAGGGGCATTCTTCAATCCAAACGGCATGGCAGTGTACTAGAACGATCCCCACTCAGTCACGAAGGTTGCCTTGCTATGGTCTTCAGGTGCTATGCAGATCTCATAGTACCCTAAGAACCCATCGGTGAACGAGTATGATTCCTGTCCTCCCACATTATCCAGAATTTCATTAGAGAATGATGTAGGGAAAGTATCATGTATGCAGGCATCATTTAACTTGCACAGGTCTACGCAAATCCTTATCTCTCCTTTACTCTTATTTTCCTGGACCATCATATGGCTTGTTGGCCTGTGACCACACACAAGGTGGAGAAGTGGTCCCTATATGGAAATGTTGGCTTGTGTTTTTCGTGAATATATAAGGCAACACGAGGAGCTAAGAAAATGAAGAGCAAAAAGAGCTAAAGTGCAAGCCAATCAGTTCAAGCACAGGTCGATCGGACACCCAACAATCAAAAGAAGAAAGTACACTTACCACTAACCATTTTGCATCACCAACCTATCTTCTCATCGAAAATTGCACATCACAAGTATTAATGTTTTCCCTCCATTCCTCATAACTAAACTTCCCGATCTGTGATGTGTAGCAAGCCCTACTTCTACCTTGACACATCACCCCTCCACTCACCACACTTCGTGCATCAAAAATCATAGCACTTACCCTCTGCTTCTTATCACAAAACACTTCCAATTGCGATTTGTGGGCAGGACTCACTTCCTTCATACCACGTCATCTCCCACTCACCGCACATCTTTCATCGTAGGGTATAAACCTTACCCTCTACTTCTTATCACAAAAACACTTCTGATTACGATTTGTGGGCAGGCCCCACCTCCTCGCCACATTATCAAAGCCCTTCCATGGCCTTTTTCTTGATCTTTTCAGTGCTAATAATCCCACTAACTCCACAATTACTTCCACCATACCCCATTCATCTCCACTCCATATCATACATCCGACGGCTCATGATATTTTTAGGCCCCCCTCTCACCTTCCAAAGGATAACATGGGGGGGGGGTCCGAAATGGATGGTTTTGGAAACCACTTCCAGTGCTATGTGTCAATCCATAGTGATTTCGCACCCCTCCATCCAATACATAAACTGGACAGGCCACCCTCTAAAATCCGGTCTCCATTTTCGCAAGTCCTACACAGCATGGGTCATTGGGTGGAACAAGTGCAATTATGGTTTATTAAATTTCCCAAGGACTCCCTGTCAAAGAGTGAGGCACATGAAGCATGAATAGTCATTTCATAACAGTTAGTGGAAATCATGAGAAGAAGGGGGTGGAGGCTTTCAACAGCATGTGGAATCAAGTGATGGAAGTCAGACTGCCCACCTATTCATGGCCATTCCTTGCTGCCCCATTTTGAAGACTACGGAATTTGGCCTCCGTGGCCAACTATGCAGTTTCTTTTTACTATTTGATCGTGATGTTCTGCTAGTGAAATCTCAATTTCACCTGATTTTGTTTTGATTTTCTGATTACATGAGTGATTTCTTGATGCACACTTTGTAAGTTAGTTAGGATATTTTGATTTTACTTCTGTGGGTCTATCATGGGAATTTGATTTGATTGTAAACCCTCAGAGGAAATCTATATGTAGAGAGTTCAGAGATGAAACAAAGGTTTTGAATTTTGGAGAAATTGTTGTAGTTCTGTATTACAATGCTCTTTATGCTCTGAGACACATATTTGGGAGAGTTTTTTTTAACATAATATGATATACAACACTGTTTATTTGGATTCCAAATTGAGAAATGAGTAGTATGTATCTATATTATTTTGTTTATCAGTAATATCCTGTTTATGTATAATCATATTCCATGTTTTTCTTCTTTGATGATTCGTGTAATGTAGCTACCGGTGGTATGCAATTTTTATTCATGAATTCATGTATGAATAACGATTATGTGTTAAACTTGTTGTGCCTCCTTAATTCGTGCTCCAGGAATCTCTGTTGTTGCTCATATCTCATTCATATCTGCTTCCTATGAGTTCATGGGAGACATATTATTAAGACTTTTAAGCCTATCTCTTGCGGGTTCCTCCTCCTCTGTTCCTTCTCTACACCTTTTCATATTTTGAAAGATTCTTCTCATTGTTTCACACTTGGCCCATTTGAAAGCCACTCAGCAATACAACTTCCTAAGCCCTCTCGCAGTATAAGGTAATTTGCATGAATTAGACTCCAAAGTCTTGATTATTTATGAACCACCAAAACCATTACTCTCTTAATCCATATTCTGTCAGAGGCACCCTAAGAGAAATAAAATCCACATCTCTAGATTAGATCCAGACCAATGCATTGGAGGTAGAAGTGAAATTTTCTTCTACTGGTAAATTTAAGGGGAAGAAAAAACATGAATTCAGAAGAAAGAACAGGGAGGAGGCTTCTGCTTCAAATCAGGGAAAGGAATCACAAGAGTGTATAATTGAATAAATGAATAAGTTAATCAAGAAACTTTCAAACAATCTTATTAAGCTTGAATTGGAGGCCAAAAATTCCCCTCCTCATCCCACCCAAATGATTCCTAACTGAGGATTTAATCCTCAATATCGGAAGCCCCCTCTACAGTTGTTACAATGGGATAGGAAGGAACAACAAGACCACATTCAACCTCCTCTATACTGGGAGAGATAAGTGTAGGGAAAGGCTGAGGAAGTCACATACAATCAAGATAATCAATACCTCGCATACTCTAATGATGAGGAAGTTGACCTCATCCTACAAGGGGAGAAAGAGGAGAAGGAAGTCCCTCCAAAGGATTAAGATATTGACAGATACTGCACACAGTTCATGGATTTCATGCAAGCTCAGCTCCACAAGAAATATGACCTCAAGTCCTCCAAAATGAGAACCTGAGTACAAGAGAAAAATGAAGAGTCGATATTAAGAGAAAAACCCCACCGTAGTCTTGGTAGTAAAGGGAAAAAGCCATCAGAAGAGTGAACCCCTCATATGGCCACTCCATCCACTTCCACAAAGAAACAAGCCAATCCTCCCAAAAATGAGAAGTCCACATCTATACCCTTGAAACTACCCGACCCTCCTAAAGAGTAGTTCAAAGAAGCCATTACAGAAAAAGCGCCCACACCCTTTAATATCCAAGAAGAATGACCCATGTTGGTTTTTGGACCGCATGTAGAAAACCAGTTCCTAGCCTATTATGAAGAAGAGGGAGGTGAGATTACCCTCCATGAAGAAGTAGAAGAGTTGGATTGTTTCCCAAAGGACAACGCTAAAAATCAACAGCAGTTTGTTGATCTAGAAACAGAGGAAGCAGAGCTTAATTGTATATATCCACAAGAACATCCTCAACAAGCAGTGTTTCCTTCAGAGATTAAAGACTAGTCAGATCTGCATGATGAAGACCATCTCTCAAATTCTCTTTCAGTACAAGGTAAAGTTAAAAATTGGTTTTAGAATCTTCTAGCTACTATCATGAGAAATTTTCATCAATTGATGCAATTTTTCCTAGGTCGATAGGTAATCATGGGAAATGTTTTTCTTATCATGGAAGAGAATGGAAATTTAAAAAGAGAGCCCAGGGAGATAGTACAATATTTTTCATCCAGGTTCAATAAGGTGTATCATTCAATGCCTGTTGATATAAGGCCACCCCCAGGAGTAGCTCTCTTGCACTACCCATATGCCTTTAATTTAGAGATGGCAAGAAAGGGACACTCCAACCATCGAAGAAATGAAAAATGTTGCAGTTGACGTGGAAGTGAACTTGTTGAACAGAGAGGAAAAGTTTAAAACAAAGGAAAAATTGATCCAGTTTGATTCTTTATCTTTATGCCTTAATTCATTAGATAAAATGCAAACATGTTCTGAGTTGTTTGAAGACATGGAGAACACATATATAGTACCAAGTTGTGAGGTTGGATCGATTGGGTCAGCATATTCAGAAATAGGTCAAGTGTATCTTGATCTAGTGACTATCTGTATTGAGAAATTTTTCATCACAAAGCCACCATACCTTTTCATCACTTCTATTGTGGTTCAGGTTTGGCAAGCTCCTTGCAATGAAGATCAGAGTGGTAATTTCTCTAAAAAACAATTAACAGGTTTGTTCCTGAGTTTGGTGAAAAACAATGAAAGAACAAAGTTATTAGAGCATTTGCTTGCTTGGTTACACTTGAATTATTATATCATTTAGAATAGCAGTAATTCCATAAAATTAGGGTAGGTATGTGTGCAAATAAGCTCAGTACTATGAGCATCTTTCTAGTTTTAGTTTCATATTGCTTTGCAGTTTTCAGTTCAAGCATGTTTCAGATTTTAGTTTAAGCTTGGGTCAGATTTCAGAATTCGATATTTTTAGGGTGTGGAAGTGATTTCCATTTGATAGTTTGCAGTGCACATCTCAGTTATAGTTTTAGTTAAGTTTTACAGTATGAATTTGCGACTCCATGCACCCAATAATGCACAGGAATTCAGGTCTGCAGTGTTGGTGCCCCATGATTTTCAAGATTGGAAAAAACAAATCTACAGGGAACCACATCAGACCACTTTGGAGTCCAAGGACCTAGCCTTCCTAGGCTCAGAGAGGGCTCTCTCTATGTTTATGAATAAATGATTTATCTTATGCTTATGTTTTTTGTTTTTAGGCTAGTTATGAAGTTCTGGGATTGTTTTTTTTTCTTGATTGATTGTTTGATTAATTGATTGATTGTTTCAGTTGAATAGATAGGTTGTGAGAAGAATTAATCCATTGGGCTATGGAGTCATACAAGGTTTAATTGTGTATCAACTCTGCAAGGGTTTTCATAGAGCAAGCTAAATATATCAAGTGGAATTTTATATTAGATGAAATATGAAATGACAACAAGTTGTGAATTAAGTAAAACTAAAGGGAAATTAAGAATCCTTTAACTATACTTCAACAAGAAAAACCTTTGAGAGAACTGTTTAAGAGGAACTAAAAAGCAGGGAAAACCCTGAATTCTTTAGTCAAACTCTACTAAGTAAACCTTAAGACAACAATCCAACAATCCTAGAGAGAAGGTCACCCCTAAATTCTCTAGCTATTATTTTCTGACAAAGAAAACATTTAAGATAAAAGTCAGTGAAACTAAAGAGCAGGACACCCCTGAATTATTTAATCAAACTTCAAATAAGGCCTTTAAAGTAACATTTCAATAAAAACCAAAGATTAGGGAAAACCATAAATTTCTTTAGCTAAACTCTACTGAGTAAACTTCAGGGAAACAAGCTAGGTGGAACTAGAGAGCAGGACACCCTTGAATTCCCTAATCATACCTAGCAGAAGAAAACAAAAGATAATAGAAACAGACAGAATTAAGGTGCCCAAACAACATATCTTAATCTAAAATTTATGTTATATTATTAGAGAAATGATGGACAATATGGAAAACATAAGAGAAACATTGACAAAGAAGGATAACATCACCATTAACATAGCTCAAGAGTCCTATGAACGTGCTTGTATTACTGATGTCCAAAAAAATTACAATGCTCCAGTGCAATAATCTTTGCAACTCAGAATCTGATCAAATCCAACATAGCAGCCAATCCTCCAATCAAGCAACCAACCAACAATAAAAATGAATAATACCTGCAGTATTTATCTGTAGATGAGGAGGTGATCCTATTCTAGGGTTGCAGATTGTAGTTATTACAGAGTAAATGTAATCTTGACCTTTGAGACCATGCAAGGCCCAAGGAAAAATATCACTAACTGACTCACTGTAATAATAAATTTTAACTTATCTACTAAGCTAACTTTAGGATATTTTTGACTTTTTGGCTTTTCATTAACTTTCACAATAATTGTTGAGTTGATTTAAAATATCTTTGACTACTTCATTAACTGTGATAGTTGTTTAAACCAAAATTTGGTTGTACCTGGCCAAACGTGTTTTGAAGAAGTAATTGTTGAGTGCCTTAGTCATTTGGATCTGTCTTCCTTTGTTGATTTGCTTTTGATTTTTCATTTAATATTTAATTTGTCTCTTCCTTAACTATGCTTTCTCTGTTTAATTCCTTTAATATGCTTTTATCTATGATCTCACTTTTAACCTTCTTTGATATGTGCTTTGTATTTAACTCTGTCTTCTAATCCTACTTTTTCCTTTAACCTTTGATTAATATTTTAATCTCTTTACCTTTCATTGTCACGGTGAAAATTTTAATTGTTACTGTTCTTTGGCCGTGTTCTTTACATTTGTCTTTATCTCTACATATCCAATGTATAATTCACTCTTATCCTTACTTTGTCCTTTGATGAAACTTTGTTGTCTCGGGAGTAATTGCATGATCCTGATTGATCATGATCCAGTCACTACCTCTAATTGTCTTGTGCTCCTAATCCATTTAATAATTAAGTTTACTAGATCGTCACCGAGAGAAAATTAATTTAACAATTCTTGGATCAAGAAATGAAAATTATACATTTTTTAATACATCGATCACCTGCACAGTTTAAAAACATTTTTTTAATTAAAAACCTGCACTGTGGACTTTTGCAGGTAAATGATATGACCTAGAGGTAGCGGAAAAAATATGGACAAAGTCTAGGTATGGAGGCTTTTAGTCTTTTGTGTGTGGCTATGGCCTTATGGGCCTTCATAAGTGTTGCAGAGGGTTTACATGGCAGATAAACACCTATCGCAGGGTTTTCGAGGCTTAAAAACTTGTTTGAACGGGTCAATGGCTTCAGGCTTATGGCGTGGGTGCGGTAAGCGGTTTTTGCATGGGGAAATAGTGGTAGGGTGGTTTTATCTATGGGGATGCGATAGCATGGAGGGAATGATGCACGGTGGGATGGGAAAATGGTAAAACCGCCCATATCGCAAGGTCGAAGGGTTTTTAACCTTCGTGCTTTTAGGGGTGCGATACGGTGCGGGGGCCGTTGGATCGAGGGGTGAGATTCGAGGGTGGTCGCGATCGGATGGAACGTGGGTTAGTTAAGAGGGTGGGGCTCGGGTCTTTGAATGTGATGGTGGGTTTAAACATAACACGGGGGTTTTTTATAAAGTGGGGCTTGGGGAAAGTATTTAAAGCCGAGGCGCTTTAATATATGGTGGGGGCTAGGGTTATATGAGCGGAGGGTAGAGTTTTTAGTGTGGCGGGTTTAATAAAAGGAGTTGGGTTTTGTAAATAAACAAAGTTTATTTAAAGAGTGGGACTCGAAAAAAAATTATTAAAATAATGTGAAAAAGGGTTTTTACATTGTTTTGAATAAAAATAGAGGGAAATGAGTGAAGTGGAGTTTTTTTGTGAGTAAAAATGGAGTTTTAGTATAGGGAAGAGGGTTAAAAAATGGGGGATCAAGGCCAAACCTGGAATTTTCATAGTAAAAGAGTGATTTGAATAGGTAAAGTGAGAGATAGTGAATAGGTTAAATTAAGATAATGAAGGCAGTGAGATTTCTGAAAATAAAATGATAGTCAAGGAATGTTTATTTTCAGCAGATTGTAGAAAATCCATAGTCATCTAGTGATACTGTAGAATACAGGAGACTAACATGCAGGTTCTCAACGCACTTACAAAAGCACGTTGTCCCCAGATGGAGCCAATGTTTGCTTGTGACCATGCACAAAGTGGATTAGTGGCCCCTATAAGGAAATGTTGGCTTGTGTTTTTCGTGAACGGATAAGGCAACATGAGGAGCTAAGAAAATGAAGAGCAAGAAGAGCTAAAGTGAAGGTCAATCAGTTCAAGCGCAGGCTGGAAAAACACCTTGCAGTCAAAAGAATAAATAACTCTTACCACTCACCTTTTCGCATCACCGACCTCTTCGCTCGTCGCAAATCACACATCGCAAGTACTAGCGTTTTCCCTCCATTCTTCATAACTAAAATTCATGATCTGTGATGTGCGGGAGGTCCCACTTTCACCTTGACATGTTGTTTGGTCAATTTAGTGTGTCCTAAATTGCTACATTAATTTATCAATCCGGGATTCGTAAGCTGATGAAGTGCGGCGCACTATATGTGCAAGATAACCTATTTCTTAACTTTTTGTCATTTTTGGTTTTCTAATGTGAAATGGAAATTCTAAAACAAGTATGGTTATGATTGTTTAAGGAAATGATATCCTCTATAATGATTTACCAACTTGAAACTTAAAAAGGAATTTGAAACATACAATGACAAAACTTGAAAGGAAATGAAAATGTGCTGCTGAAATGAAAATGTGCTGCTAGTCTAATAAATCAAACAGTGAACTATTGAGCATGAAAACCAAACTATCCTTGTTGCTGTCTAAACACAAAAGAAACTATGCTGAAAGAAATCCAAAAATTGCAACAAAGTAAATCTAAATCAAATTACATCAACTTATCTTCTGATCCCTCATCATTAGTCCAACTATGATTTTCGGAGGTAACCATAAACAACTTGAGTAACCTGATATCTAGCTTGCAGAAAGTAAACTAATATCAAACTACACATTCATAATTCAATCCCTCACCATCAGTCCAGCTGTGGCTTTCGGAGGTAACTGAAGATGTCATGCACAATTTAATATTTCTAACTTGCAGAAAGGAAACTAATATCAAACTACACATCCACAATTCAATCCCTCACCATCAGTCCAGCTGTGGCTTTCGGAGGCAACTGAAGATGTTATGAGCAATTTAATATATCTAACTTGCAGAAAGGAAACTAATATCAAACTACACATCCATAATTCAATCCCTCACCATCAGTCCAGCTGTGGCTTTCGGAGGCAACTGAAGATGTTATGAGCAATTTAATATATCTAAATCTAACTATTGAAGCAAATGAGCAAAACTGAAATAAACAAAGCAGTACTGAAATTAAACAGAAACTAAGAAAAGAAAATTAGCAGCAGAACAATATTAATTCCATGTCATTAGTCAAAAAGTTATGCAAATGCCCGGGCTGCCTATTTATAACCTGAAACAAGAACACTGATCAGTGATAAATAACATAAAACATTAAAGACAGAAGTAAAATGGAAAGCATGAAAGATTATAAACAGAAATGAAGCATATATACCATGAAAGATGCAATGTATAAACATGTGAATGGATTATGGCACAATTAGCTTTAAAGAAATAAAACAAGAACTATACAATAACGCACAGAACCTTGGCGAGTGCAGGGGCCCTCTACACCAGCCTTGGAAACAATCTTCAAGTACGAATTACGTTTGGAAACAGAGTCTTCTTATATTAAAATTTAGTCATAACAGAAAGGTGATATTACGGCACAAGTGCAACGTAATTACATTATAGAGCAGACTAATAAAAACTAACAGAGACTAATCTAATATGCGTATACAAACGCGTTATTTATAACAAAGGAAATACAACTGATTCCCTAAAGTTTATGCTGATGGAGAACACGTAGACCATTACGTCCACAGATCTAGGATCATGGCCGTATTGAAGAGTAAATCTATGAGGAGTGGATGTTTGAATTTGGCTATGGAGCCATGTACAGATGTTGATTTGTCTCCCGCAATTCAGAAACGGCCATATGAACCTTCACATGACACAAAACAGAGTCCTGTCACCGTGGGACTCTACGGTTGACTTCCATTTGGACACCTTTGACCGCAGCCTCTTTAGATGGATTTGCTCGAGCCAATAGGACACGATCCATGTCCACATCATTTCAGACTTTCCCATGTGGCTCGTTTTTCCTGTAGACACCTGTAACATAGAGTTTCACAAAATGGCTGCGGAAAGTTGCAGCAGCTGCAGAAAGTGGCAAGATTCCGCAGCTAGATGAGAAAAATCTAAATCAAACAGCAGACACAAAAATATAATTAAAAACCATGTTAGATGCTCTTTTGCAATTAATATACAATGATATTGACAACTTGGAAGGTTCAGGTGGATGAAAAAGGTCTAGGAAGATGTATGGAAAAGATGCAGATTTGAGACTCAACATACCCCCACTGTGAAGGTGTTGCATGTCCTCATGCAACCAAAATTTTGATAATCCTTCCTCAGTTCATATGCCTTGACACTTCAGCCAGTACATCCAATCCTCTCCTCTTCTTCCTTGGTGCTGCCAACATCCTGGGCTTCTTCATTAAGCGCCTAAATTTGATATTAACCAATGCTCTGCTTAACTTTTGGCATTTCCTTTTCAATTTTTTGTTCTTCTTCTGCCATATTCCCAAATGTAGCATGGTATTATCATGAATGATTTTGTCCAATTTACTTTGTTCCTTCAATGTCTCATTTTCATTTTTGATGTGTCTATTTAAAAGATCTAGCTCAATGACTTCCTGTTTTAGTGATTGGACTAAATCATCCTGTACTATGTGAGGCTGAATGGACGAAGTACTGGGACCTGTAGCTGCTTTTTCCAAAGATTCTATATAATCATATACTTCTTGCTGCTTGGGGTCTATTTCAGGTGTCATTTTTATTGGGCTATCCCCAAAATTCCGTGAAGGAGAGTTATCTTCAAAATCTGGCTGAGAAGGGCTCACATCAACATCTTGCTGAGAATGGGATGGACTATGTTCAATGTCTGACTGAGAATGAAATGAACCAGGTTCACTAACTGACTGAGAGTGAGATGGACTATAGTCAGCTGGGGATTGTTCAGATGTTTCTTCTCCCAAATCAATGAAATGGGGTCCTTTCATTTGCGTTTTCCTCAATTTCCCCTTAAGTCCGGAACTTCTTCTCACACGCCGTGGACCACTGTCCTTTTGCTTTTGTTTTCCTTTCTCTTTCTTCTTGGCTATAGATAACTGTTCTTGAAGATGAACCAATCTTTCAGATAACACTTGATGATCTTCTTCTTCGGAAGAAGGGGTTTGATGTATATCCTCAATACTTTTTCTCTCTTTTGGTGTTATTGGCTTCTTACCCTTAGTTTCTTTCTTCTTCCTCTTTGACAGTCTCTCTTCCTTATCAGTTCTTTCAATTGTAGTAGTAGGAGTATTTTTAATTTCATCATTTGTTTTCTTTCTCCTACTCCTCTTTGATGTGTTACCTTCAGGAATTTCTTGAGTAGGAGTACTTTGAGTTTCATCATTTATTCTTTTTCTCCTACTCCTTCTTGATGTGCTACCTTCAGGAATTTCCTGAGGTTCCTCAAAGAAATTTCTAATAAAAAATTGTTCCCATGTGTCCTTCTTCTCCTTTAACTCTTTTTCAATCAAAATTTTTACAAGACCGTGGTGATATAGATGTGGTTCTACATCTCCTAAATGTTTCTGAACAGTCACAGACATCTTCTTCAAGCTATTTAATAGAAAATATGGGAGATTGAGAGTTTGATTATCTAGAAAATTCATCAGCAATCTGGTGTGGTACATATACATGGACCCAAAACGGCCTTCACAGGTAATGAATTTTTGAACAACTAGCAGTAAAGTAGCCCATTCCTCTTTCAATGCATGAACAGGAATTCCTCTTTTAAAAATAGTTATGTCCATACCTTGGTTTCGTAAGATTATTCTCCAGGCTTCATCACTAATGCTTTTATTTTTAAACCAACGCTCACCCTCTTGAAGAAGTTCCGTGGCAGTTGCTATAGATGCCTCGTTCACTGCAAACTTAAGGTCTCCAATCTCTACTTCTAGGCCATTGAACGACCTTGCAAATGCTTTTATCACTTCTTTATGATAACCTCTGAAATTTTGGATAAACCGCAGCCACTTTGCTTTCTTCAATACATCCCTTACTTGCGGATATCCCTCCATGAATTTAGGACCTTCTGGTTCTGCTCTTAGCAATTTACCCTTTCTTCTTTCTGCTCTTCAAAAATTTGTCTGCGTGAGGGTTCAATGGAAATAGAACGGCTGAATGCACGGAGATGAGCACAATGACTAGGTAGATATCAGAGAGTGGGTATACAGGCTGTAGCGTAATAGAGAACGAAGTGGAGTGAGACAGAACAGAGAGGGGTTTCGCGAGCACGACAGAGATACGACTGTGAGATTAACAGAGTATAACACATCCGACAGTGTTTTGAAATTTGGTGGCTGCACAATAAATGTGAGCACGTTTAAACAATGGCTATGGATTTATGCAGCTGTAAGAGTCCGTGGTCAAATCAACTACGTCTCATTGTCACCGGTGAATTATCGGAGTATGAGTGAAGATCGGGGGTTTAATTATGGAATTGTTTGAGAATGAAAGCGGGAGGATCATATGGAGATCGTGAAAGGGTTACGGAATTTTTCAATATAATCATTGCACATAATGGATGGAGCTTATGGTTTAGAACTATATAAAAATGTGTTTTCAATGCTATTTGAAATGAATTTTACTCATACCTTGGAATCTTTTTCCATTTTCCTTGGTCTTCAACTAGTTGCTCTTCATTGGTGTCTTGAATGCTCCATGTCTTCATAATTGATCCTCTCACCTGCATTTAATTTCATGATTATGGAAATAACATCTGGTTGTACATTCTTTTGAAAACAGAGTTGTAGCTGCAGAATCTGCTTCTGGCTGCGAAAACTGGTGTCAGCTGCGGAAACAGATGTCAGCTGCGGAAACTGACACAGCTATTATTTTGGTGAATGGAAATGAACGGATGAAAAATGAATAGATGGAAATGGTCATGAAAAAGAATTTTATTGATGAAATGGAATGAAATGAAGTAAAATGGAATGAAGTGGAGTGAAAATGAAGTGGGATGAAGTGGAATGGAATGGAGTGAATGGTCACAAAACTTGTGAAATGAAAGAGAGATTTTTTTTTTGGAAAATATAGAGTGTCAGGTGTTCCTGATTTTCACCCTATATTTTCTGTATAAGACTGCCAATCAGTGATTGGTTTTCAGGCTTATACAATATTTTTTTTTTTTAAATTGAAAAGAATAAAAGCTAGGCTGGTGGAGAAGAAGAATTCTTCTGTACCAGCCTGATTGCAGAACTTTCTTGAAACATTTTGACAAAATCCTCTTTTGAGAGTGGCTTATGATAAACTTTCAATCTATGGTCATTCACAATAAGAGGAGTTTGAAACTCATCAATGGTCTTGATTCTTACTGCTCCATTGCTAAAGATCTTGTCAATCTCATATGGCCCAAGCCAATGAGTCTGAAATTTTCCTTGGAAATCTTTAAACTTGGAATCAAATAACAATTCCCAATCTCCTTCTTGAAACTTCTTCTCTTTGATGTACTTGTCATGCCATTTAGTTCTTTGATATTGAACTAGATCAGTTCTTAAAATTGTTTCTTGTCTGATCTCATCTAGCTCATTCAACTGCTCCATTCTATGCTTTTGGGCTTCTGATAAGTCCATCCCCAACTGAACTGCTATCTTGAAGGTCTTGACTTGGAACTCAATGGGGAGCAAGACTTCTTTCCCATAAACAAGTTCATAGGGAGAATGTCATGTTGTATTTCTCCATGTAGTTCTGTAGGCCCACAAGGCTTCAGGAAGCCTTTCTTCCCAATCTCTTCTATGTAGATGAACAGTTTTGGTGATGATACTTTCAAGAACTTTGTTTGTGGACTCCACTTGACCATTTGCTTGTGGATGGTAAGGAGTAGATCTTCTGTGCTTGATTTTGTATTCTTCCATCAACTTCTCCCCCAAATTTGATGTGAATTGGCTCCCCTGATCTGTTACAATTTCTCTTGGAACACCAAAGCGAGTAAAAATATCCTCATAAAGAAAATGAACAACTGAATTTTCAGTAGCAGATACTAATGCTTTAGCTTCTACCCATTTAGTAACATAATCAGTACAAACCAATATATACTTTTTTTGCTTAGATGGTGGATTAATAGGTCCAATGAAATCTAAAGCCCATTTTTCAAAGGGTTCAATGAGTACCTGTGGTTGCAATGGCATTTCATTTGAAAGGGTAGGTTTCCCTACTCTTTGGCAGCTGTCACACCTTTTGACATATTGTTTTTCATCTTTGAAGAGGGAAAGCCAATAATATCCTAAAGAGAGGATTTTATAGGCCGTCCTTTTGTCTGCAAAGTGTCCGCCGCATGGTTCATCATGACATGCCTTAAGAATATCAGGCATTTCATCTTCCCTTACACATCTTCTGATCACAAGATCTGGCCCTGTTTTAAACAATTCATTAGAAATCCATGAATATTTTGAACTCTCCTGAATAATTTTTCGTTTTTCATTTGGAAATAAATGTGAAGGTAGTTTCCCTGTAACCAAATAGTTAGCAATATCTGCATACCAAGGAGTTTTAATAGTTACTGCAAACAAGTATTCATCAGGAAACTTATCCTCTACAAGAGAATCTTCTTTAGTATTCTGAATTCTAGACAAGAAATCAACTACTGTATTCTGTTTTCCTGGTCTATCCAACACAGTAATATTGAATTCTTGCAAAAGTAAGAGCCATCTTGTCACTCTGCCATTAGTAACAGGTTTTTTCATTAAATATCTAATTGCAGAATGGTCATTATGAATAAAAGTTTCATAGCCTATTATGTAATGTCTAAACTTATTAATTGCATTAACAATAGCTAAAAACTCTTTTTCAGTCACAGTATAGTTCAACTCTGTGGGAGTCAAATTTTTACTGGTATAATAAATGGCATAAGGAACTAAATATTTTTTACCCAACATAGCTCCTAGAGCTGTATCTGAAGCATCCGTAGAAATATGGAAAGGGAGTTTCCAATTTGGTCCTCTCAAGATAGGTGCTTCAGATATTCTTGTTTTCAAAGTTTCAAAGGCTGATTGACAATCAGGATCCCATTTAAATTCACAGTCTTTTGTAAGCAATTTGAAGAGTGGAGATGCTATTTTAGTGAAGTTTTCAATAAATCTTCTATAGTAACCAGTAAATCCTAGAAAACTTCTAACATCTCTTTGACAATTTGGAATAGGCAACTTGGAGATGACTTCAACTTTTGATCTATCAACATTAATCCCATCTCCTGAAATATGATGTCCTAAAACAATCCCTTCAGTAAACATCATAAAGCATTTTTCATGGCTTAATGAAAGGTTTGTTTCTTTACATCTTATGAGAACTTTTTTCCAAATTTTCTAATGCCTCTTCAAATGAATTACCATAAACTGTAAAATCATCCATATAAACCTCTACACAATCATGGATTAGATCAGAAAAAATTCCTAGTACTGCTCTTTGGAATGTTGCTGTTGCATTACATAACCCAAAAGGAAGCACTCGGTAGGCAAAAGTTCCCCATGGACAAGTAAATGTGGTCTTATCTTGATCTTCAGGTGCTACCTGAATTTGATTATAGCCACTAAAACCATCCAAAAATGAAAAGTACTTTTTACCTGCTAATGTATCTAATACTTGATCGATAAAAGGAAAAGGAAATTGATCATTTAAGTTGCTTTGTTCAATTCCCTGTAATCAATGCATACCCTCCATTTACCATTCTTTTAGGTACTATAACCAAAGGAGAAACCCATCGGCTATCTGAAATTGGATAAATGAAGTTTACATTGAGTAGTTTTTGGAGCTCTTCTTTCACTATCTCCCTAAGATTTGGATTCATCCTTCTTTGAGGTTATCTGATTGGTCTACTATTTTCCTCAATATAGATATGATGGATGCAAGTCTTAGGATCAATACCTTTCATGTCAGTATACTCCCATGCAAATGCAGTAGAATGTTTTTGCAAGATTCTGGTTAGTTCTTCTTGTTGTGACTTCTCCAAATGTTTGTTGATATTCAATTTTTTTTCTGGAAAAATCTCAATAGCAGAATTACCAAACTCTTTCATAGAGTAAAGAGACATTTGTCTTGATGATAAATATTCTATGTCAGATTCCAACTGAAATTGTGTGGGGTCATATTCTGAAGATGTCTCAAAATTTTCTAATGTGTTCAGAATTTGACTATCCTCAATGATTTCAGAAATGGTAAAGACAGGTTGTATAATGTCCTCATCATCGACCCATTCATTGTCTCCTACTTCTGTGATTGCTTTTGCTGGAGGATACAAATTGAATTTCTTTGTCGAATTACCATTATAAATGTACATATCCCCATATCTACAACTAATAAAAGCATCAGCTGTGGCTAGCCAAGGTCTTCTAAGATAAGTGGGTGCCCTCCTAGATTACTCTTGGGAGTCAAAATCATAAAATCTACTGGATATTCCCAAGAATCTAAGGAGACTGAAATATCTTCTAATACACCATCTGGTTTAATAATTGATCGATCTGCAAGTTGCGGTAAAGTAGGTGTAAAAAGAAGGTTAGGAAGTTTTAGCTGGTCCATAGTCTGTCTACTCATAATGTTGATAGTAGCCCCTAAGTCAATCAATGTGTTTGGAATTTCTATCCCATTTATATGTGTCTTGACAATTGGACTTCCTGGATCTACATACTTCTGCATGGTAATTTTTCCCATCATAATATTTGCAATCTTTCCTACCAGGTGGATTCTTCTTGTGTCTTTTAGTTTCCTTCCTGGTCTTTTGAAACTCAACTCCTTTATGGTTTTTGCTAGAATAGGAATCTCTCGAATGGCTTGTAGCAAAGGAATCTTGATACAAACATTCTTAAATTCATCTAGAAAGTCATAGTTAGGCAACAAGATTTGTTTTTCCACCCCCTTGTCAATTTGTAGTCTTTCAGGAAAAGGAGGTGTAGATGAAGATGTTGGTTGCTCAACTATAGGAGTTGTGGGTGTTAACTTTTCTTTTTCTTTTTGCATGCTTGGATTTTGAAGAGATTCTTCCTCGGAACCCTTATTAACTTGAAGAGAGTCCTCCTCAGAGGTATCTTGCTCTTGAATATCTATAGAAGGTTTTTCTAAAACTCTACCAGATCTGAGTTGTACATCATTGAGAGGAGCAATCATATAGGTAGGAAATTGTTGTCCTTCTACCATGTAAGTATTCTGAGGATTCTTATTGTTAGGATTTGGCAATGGCTGAGCTGGAAGTTGATTTGTCTTTTGTTGGTATGGAAGCATGAGTTGAGGATTTGGATTTTGTTGAGAAGGTTGTTGTTGTGGAAATGGCAATGAAAGTTGTGGATTTGGGTTTGGAAGTTGTGGAGCTTGTTGATTTTGAAAAGATGGAGTATATTGATAAAATTGAGAAAATCTCCCATAAGGATTTTGCATACCTTGTACCCATGGCTGATATGAATTTTGATGTTGGGGCCAAGGTTGTTGCCAAGGATTCCAATTTGGTTGGGTTTGAAAATTCATGGGGTTGTTAAACCCTTGAGTTTGTTGTCCCTGCCAAGGTCTCCTTGCGACAAAACAGAGAGATTCTACTGAATTTGGGTCTTCTTGAAAAACAACTTTGAGTCCAGGAATTGAAGGACAATCCTTGATCTCATGATTTTATGAGCAAATCATACATGTTTCTACAACTTTTGCATCCAAGGGACATTCCCTTAAAGCATGTTTCTTCCTACATTTCGGACAAAAGATGGCTAAAGCATATGTTTCTGCTTTCTGCTTGTTTTGGATTTTAAGGGTGTCTAGTTGTTCACTAAGACTCCCTAAGATATCAGTTTTAAACTCATCAAGCATATTACCAATCTCTGCCCTACTTACTGATCCAGTTGCAGATTTGTTAGCCCTAATAAGAGAAGAATCCCTAGGCCCTTTTCCAGGTTTTGATTTTCCCCTTGAGAGATGGATACATAGTTCTGTTATATCATGAAATGGAAGTTGAGAGATGTCTCCTTTTCCCATCATGTTTAAAATGTCTATCCATTCATCTCTAATGGCTTTTAATAGGAGGGCTTTCAAGGTTTCGTTATCTAAGTTGCTCATCTTTGCTCTTTTCAAGTTATATTGAAATCTTTCAATTAAGTCTTCCAAATTTTCATCTTCTTTTTGCATCATTTTGAATACCTCATCCTTGTGATTGGTGGGCATACAATAGTCCAAGTATCTATCCAAAAATGTTTGTTTCATATCATTCCAAGTCCTAATAGATTGAGTGGTTAATCCCATGAACCATTTCAAAGCAGATCCCTTCAATGTTGAAGGAAACAGTTTGAGTTTTTGAGAGTCTTCCATATAGTCATAAGTTAGGCACACAACTTCAAACTCAAACAGAAATGTTTCAGGATCCTCACTTCGCAATCCATAAAAGTTAGGGAGAACAGATGGTGAGATATTTTTCATTGTTGCACGAGTTTCCTCATCAACTATAGGGAAACCAAACAAATTGTCTCCTTCCCTATTTCTACCATTATTTCCTTCACCATTGTTGTCTCCATTGTTTCCTCCTCTTCTACCTCTACCTCTACCTCCATCTATTACTTCCTCTGCCATGATAGTTTCTTTAGAGTCCTTAAAGTCCTCTAGTTCTTCTACCAAAGGAGGATGAGAGAGAGTCTCTTTGTTTTCTAAATGGGTTTTAGTAGATGGTATAGGAGAATCCTCTAATTCAGTTGTTCCTTGACTTCCAAAAATCTTAAGACTAGGGGTAGATGGTGGTGAATCTGGTCTATGCCTTGAAGAAGATGGAGTTGTGAAAATCGAACTCTTGGCTTTAGCTATAAACCTTCCCCTAGAATCTCTTGCTCTATGCATGTCATTTTTATTTTTATTTTTATTTTTTTAAAAGTTGGGCTAATAATTCTCTTTCTGATCTTCCAGGTCACACTAGGTGCAAGAAGAGAGCATACTTAAGAAATTACTGAACCAATAACTCTCTTTTCTGATCCTCCAGATCACACTAGGTGCAAGAGGAGAGCATACTTCAAGAAGTTATCAAGTTTTCCCTTCTTTTATGATTTTGTGGTTTTTTTTTAAAGAAATTGGCTACCTAGTTACACTTCCCCGGCAACGGCGCCAAAATGTTTGGTCAATTTAGTGTGTCCTAAATTGCTGCATTTAATTTGTCAATCCGGGAATCGTAAGCTGATGAAGTGCGGTGCACTATATGTGCAAGATAACCTATTTATTAACTTTTTGTCGTTTTTGGTTTTCTAAGGTGAAATGGAAATTCTAAGATGAAAACAAGTTTGGTTATGTTTGTTCAAGGAAATGATATCCCCTATAATGATTTACCAACTTGAAACCTTAAAAAGAAATTTGAAATTTACAATGACAAGACTTGAAAGGAAATGAAAATGTGCTGCTGAAATGAAAAGGTGCTGCTAGTCTAACAAAGCAAAACAGTGAACTATTGAGCATGAAAACCAAACTATTCTTGCTGCTGACTAAACATAAAAGAAACTATGCTTAAGGAAATTCAAAATTGCAACAAAATAAATCTAAATCAGATTACATCAATTTATCTTCTGATCCTTCATCATTAGTCCGGCTATGATTTTCGGAAGTAATCATAAACAACTTGAGTAACTGATATCTAACTTGCAGAAAGTAAACTAATATCAAACCATACATTCATGATTCAATCCCTCACCATCAGTCCAGTTGTGGCTTTCGGAGGCAACTGAAGATGTCATGCACAATTTAATATATCTAAATTGCAGAAAGGAAACTAATACTAAACTACACATTTCATAATACAATCCCTCACCATCAGTCCAGCTGTGGCTTTCGGAGGCAACTGAAGATGTTATGAGCAGTTTAATATATCTAAATTTACAGAAAGGAAACTAATACTAAACTACACATTTCATAATACAATCCCTCACCATCAGTCCAGCTGTGGCTTTCGGAGGCAACTGAAGATGTTATGAGCAGCTTAATATATCTAAATTTGCAGAAAAGAAACTAATACTAAACTACATATTTCATAATACAATCCCTCACCATCAGTCCAGCTGTGGCTTTCGGAGGCAACTGAAGATGTTATGAGCAGCTTAATATATCTAAATTTAACTACTGAAGCAAATAAGCAAAACTGAAATGAACAAAGCAATACTGAAATTAAACAGAAACTATGAAAAGCAAATTAGCAGCAGAACAATGTTAGTTCCATGTCATTAGTCGAAAAGCTATGAAAATGCCCGGGCTGCCTATCTATAACCTGAAACAAGAACACTGATCAGTGATTAACAACATAAAACATGAAAGACAGAAGTGAAATGGAAATTATGGAAGTTCATAAACAGAAATGAAGCAAATGCAATGTATGAACATATGAATGGATTATGGCACAATGAGCTTTAAAGAAACGAAATGAGAAATATACACTAATGCAAAAAACCTTAGCTGAGCAGGGGCCCTCTACACCAGCCTTGGCAACGGTCCTCAAATACGAATTAAGTTGGAAAACAGAGTCTTCTTATATTAAAAAGCAGTCATTACAGAATGGTGATGTTACGGCACAAGTGCAGCGTAATCACACTACAGAGCAGACTTATAAAAGATAACAAAAACTAACATCGACTAACTCTATATGCGTATGCAAACGCATTATATATAACAAAAGAAATATAACTGTCTCCTAAAGTTCATGCTGGTGGAGAGCACGTAGACCACTACGTCCATGGATCTAGGATCATGGCCGTGTTGGAAAGTAAATCTACGAGGAGTGGATGCTTGAATTCGACTAAGGAGCCATGTACAGATGTCGATTTTATCCTCCGCAACTTAGAAACGGCCGTATGAATCTTCATGTGACACGAAACAGAGTCCTGCCGACATGAGACTCCATGGTTGACTTCCATGTGGACGCCTTTGACCGCGACTTCTTTGGATGAGTTTGCTTGAACCAATAGGACACGAACCATGTCCACGCCATTCCTGACCTGCCCATGTGGCTCGTTTTCCTTGTAGACACCTGTAGCATAGAGTTTCACAAAATAGCTGCGGAAAGTTGCAGCAGCTGCGGAAAGTGGCAAGATTCCGCAGCTGAATGAACAAAATCTAAATCAAATAGCAAACACAAAATATAATTAAAAACCATGTTAGATGCTCTTTTGCACATGATATTGACAACTTGGGGGGTTCAGGTGAGTGAAAAAGGTATAGAAAAGTGTATGGAAAAGATGCAGATTTTGAGACTCAACAGCAATGACAGCAGTGTTCTGACAATGTCAATGGAGGAAGTGGACAAGTGAAAATGAGACTATGTCATAACATGAATAATGAGTAGTGTTAAAATGACAATGGAAATAATAATGATAGCAGTGATGTAATGGCAAAGAGAGGGCGTGAGGATGAGGTAAATAATGAGCAGGGACACCACGGACAGTAGAGGCATGAGCATATATATCAACCACACAAGTTTGCAAACCCCCACACAATCATTCTCATTTGCTTCAAAACCCTAAGAAATGAATTTGGAAATAAACATAGGGTTTACACTTTTCTCCTCATCAAATACTTGTTTCTCCACTTTCAAAACATCATAATCATGTCCAAAATTCACTGAGCAATCGTGAAAAACCTACTTGCAAGCTGATTGAGGCGATTTGGCATGAAACTGGACGCAGGAGCGAAAATTTTTGGCTCTGAGATTATACGCATAGCGTGCTCACCCAGTGAGTAGCGCGTGGTATGTGCGTAGCGCGCGTGCTATTTTTCACAGGCCAGTGAAGCCCAGTGCGTAGCGCGCTACATAGTGCATTTTGCAGGAAGCTTTTGGAGGCCTTCCCGGTGTCCAAATTGAGCGTGTGATAGCTCGTTGGAAATCTGTTGGAGTATAATTTCCAACCCAAGTGGAATTGTTCAATTTGGAGTTCATTTACCCTATCAAAAATTAAATCTTCCAACACTACTTCCTGCAGGTGCCTCAATTCTCCTGAGGCAACGATATTCTTAACATTTCCCCAAAACCATTATACCTGTGTAAAAAGTGAAGGAGGTTTTTCTTCCTTGGCATGTTTTGTACAAAAAACTCTCTCATTTTTCCAAAATACATCTTTAATTGCTCTGAAACATCATTTGAGTGAAACCTCTCCCGATGTGTGAAACAAGGGATTTGTCGAAATGAAGCGAAATGAAGGGGATAAGGGGCTTCTAAATTCTTGGAAAAATTTTGGGAAGTAGGGAGGGATGTTAGGATGCAGGAGAAAGTGGAATCTTAGAGATTGAGTGAGGGGAAGGGGTCCAAAAGGGAAAAACACAGGCCTAGCCTAGAAAATTTCCAAGTTGTGGCAAGAAACTAGGGTTTGTGCAAGAATGAGGAATTTGGGGGATCTCAGTGATGGGAAGTGTTTAATAAGGTACATTAATGATAGGGGAAGGTGTATGAACATCAGGATACAAGTTTTTCTAATGATTTGACCATCCAAGAGAAATTACCTCCAAAACCCTAGGAGAGGGAAATGGACCTTACCTAGGCACAAATGAAGCATGAACAAGCTGTAAAATGACCCAATGGAACTTGACATGATGATGAAAACCCTATGAATGATGGTACATTCAGCTGAATGGTGACATGGACCGACATTTGGACAACTTTGAAAAGAGTGAAAACAAACCCTAGACCTAATGCCTAGTGACCAAATTTTGCTTGAAGACTCATTGAAATGACAAAATTTGACCTTGTCACCTTAAAATCACTTTGTAAGAGCATGTTTGATCACCGAAGGAAAGCTGCAAAGGTCGTACCTCAATAAATTGCATGCACACATTAAAACCATAAAAATTCACACATATGAACACAGTATTTCATGGGAAAGCTTAAAGCTGAAAACCCCCAACTATCTGTATATTATATATGTCATAGAGATCATGTAACAATCATTATACAAAACTCCTCACAAGCTCTCAATATAATCTCCACTTTCTACACACTAATCAGGCCCGATCTTGCAAATCCCATGCACCGATATTTGCCAGCCTTTAGCCTGCTTCTACTACGCAATCCCTGCCGAAGAATGCCTCTTGATGAGTTAGAATTACCCCAGACTTGCTCACACAGTCTTTATAGGCATCTCTACTGAGTTTTGGATGCAAAACATGCATCACTTATAGTCAGAACTGATAGTCACACTTGCCCTACTAATAGCAAACCGGCTTTTTCACCTATTTCTGCACTGGTCTCCACTGAAACTGTCCATGCACTAAAGTTAACTGATTCATTATTTAGTTTATTAATGAGTTTATAATTAGTGAATAAATTAATAATTAATTCACACCACTCTCACTAATTGTATCAATTAGTTAAACTAAATACAAATAGCTCAACTATGTTTGCATTAGTTAAACTGAATACAACTCCACTAACTTCCTCAATCAACTCCACCAAACTCTGTCACATGAGTTCTAACTCAAGTATCCATGCAATAGCTTCACTTAACCCTCACGAATAGCATAATTCCTTCTGTCAGCTCCTGTGCCACATCTGTGCACTTAACTGAAGTGCTCCAAAAGAATAAGATAATGTTTAGAGTCCAAATATTATTAAGAGCTAATAATATTCGACATATCTATTTTTAGACTAGCAATCTAACATCTCTACCAATATGTCCAAAAATAGAAATCCATCTATTTTTCCAACTTGACCAACCATCCACAAATAGCATCCCGCAACCATGTAGAATATGCTCCATATGTCTAAAAATAGACATAGTCTAAAAATAGATTTTTCGACAAAAATCACATGTGTGGTCCCCACCTAGTTTAGGTGATCACTTTCCAACTAGGATCAGGAAAGATGTTTCAGGAGGCCTCCTTCACCGTTTCTTGTTGCCATTTTCAACATTTTGAAAGGAACCCCTGGGACGCTAGCTGTGCTGAAGGAACCTTTCCCATTTCAACAGATGCAATTGGTAGATCAATTACAAGGTCAAACCTCGAGAAGTTCCCAAGTATTCATGAGTGTCATGAAACCGATTATTGTAGCCACCAGATAAAATATCATCCAAATCTTGAAAAAAATGCGGTGGATAAAGATGCCATTGATATACCCTCTTCCTTAATTCCACCCAATTATGGTCCTATCCATATCGAGAAACCTATCAATGGTTCCATTATCCGACCACCCCCCAAAGGTGTTCTCCGGAAATCATCTTACAATCCATATGCACAAGCTGCTCAACACTACAATATGGTAGAAGATTTAGCTAAAGCACCCTCGACGATGTCAGTTTTGGAAGTCATTCAGACATTTCCAACACAAAAGATTTTTTTTTATCTTCTATTGATCCCACATATTCCAACTTTATCACTTTTGATATTGAAACCCACGTTCCTCGCTTACCACCTCAACTTGATTTTCTCATTCAAGTTGTCGTTATGGGAAAGAATATTCATAGGAATGTTGTCGATGAAGGAGCCTCCACATGTATCATGTCCATATTGTGTTGGAAATATCTTGGCTCTACTCCTCTCAACTAGACCCCGAATACCTTAGAAGATTTTGATGGCAGAGGTTTCCACCCGTATGGTATTCTCAATGCCTTACCTATCCATTTAAAAGGTAAAATTGTCAATATGGAGGTAGAAGTTGTTGACAAAAATCTCAATTACAACTTTCTACTTTGCTGTAGCTGGACCAACGCAATGGTTTATGTGGTTTCTACTCTATTTTGCGTGCTTTGCTTTCCCCATCAAGGAAATAATGTCACAGTAGACCAACTAGCCTTCTTTTCCGCTGACTATTCAACTCATAATGTGTGTTATGTTGTGAAAACTATGATTCCTTATAAGAGTGTCAGAGTAGGTATTTTAAAGACTCTTCATTAATGGGAAATTTTTCCCTTCCTCCACCTAATTTTGCCTCAGTTAATATGATCTCATCTCGTCATGACTCTTAGATCATACCCAACCCTGATCATATTGAATGTTTTGGCGAAGCCATGCCGCTCAACCTTTTTGAACCAACATATCAAGCTGTCATTTTAGATTCCACGGTTTCATCTCAGACTAATGATAATTTTAATAGGATCCTAGATTCGTATTTGCACTCCCCTCGGCTTGGTTCTTTGGATTTTGACGATCCTTTGAATGAGACTTTCTCAACTGATGAAAGCATCACTGAAGTTATGTCGCTTGATGAATCCCCTTGAAATGATACTCATCATATTTCCTCTTATTAGTGTGAAAAAAAGTTTCATAGCCTGTTATATAGTGCCTAAATTTGTTTATGGCATGAACAACAGCTAAAAACTCTTTTTCAGTTACAGTATAGTTTAACTCTGCAGGAGTCAAATTTTTACTGGTATAATAGATGGCATAGGGAATCGTCTTTGCCCCAATACCTATCTCCCAGCTGTACTCCAGAGTTAGATATCCGTGGAGACATGAAAATACAACTCGCTAGGTCCCCTTAATATAGGTGCTTCAGAAATTTTGGTTTTCAGGGTTTCAAAAGCTAACTGGCAATCAGAAGTCCACTTAAATTCACAATCTTTGGTGAGTAATTTGAAGAGTGGAGATGCTATTTTGGTAAATTTTTCTATAAATCTCCGATAATACCCTGTAAATCCTAGAAAAATTCTAACATCTCTTTGACAACTTGGAATGGATAGGTTAGAAATGACTTCAACTTTTGCCTCATCAACTCTAATCCCATCCCCTGAAATGTGGTGCCCCAAAACAATACCTTCAGTAAACATCATAAAACATTTTTCATGACTAAGTGAAAGGTTTGCTTCTTGACATCTTTTTAAGACTTTTTCCAAGTTTTCTAAAGCCTCTTCAAATGTGTCCCCATAAACCGTGAAATCATCCATGTACACCTCTACACAGTCATGTATTAGATCCGAAAAAATTCCTAATACTGCCCTTTGGAATGTTGCAGGTGCATTGCATAATCCAAATGGAAATACTTGGTAAGCATAGGTACCCCAAGGACAGGTGAATGTGGTTTTGTCTTGATCTTCAAGTGCTACTTGGATTTGATTGTAACCACTAAACCCATCTAGGAATGAGAAGTACTTTTTGCCAGCTAATGTATCTAATACTTGATCTATGAAAGGTAAGGAAAAATGGTCTTTAAGAGTAGCTTTATTTAGTTCTCGGTAGTCAACACACACCCTCCATTTTCCATTTTTCTTTGGCACAATTACCAAAGGAGAAACCCACTAACTATCTGAAATAGGATAGATAAAATTAACATTTAACAATTTTTGCAATTCTTCTTTAACAATTTCCTTAAGATTTGGATTCATCCGTCTTTGAGGCTGTCTGATTGGTTTGCAATTTGCCTCTATATAGATGTGATGAGTACAAGTCTTGGGACTTATCCCTTTCATGTCAGTGTATTCCCATGCATATGCGGAAGAATGTCTCTGTAATACTTTGACTAACTCTTCTTGTTGAGATTTTTCTAGGTTTTTGTTTATGTTCAAGGTTTTGCCTGGAAAAATTTCACTTGTAGAGCCGCCAAATTTGTCCATAGAATGAAGAGACATCTGCCTAGATGACAAGAATTCAATATTGGATCTCTCTTGAAATGATTCTTGTTTGTGTTCTGGAGAAGATTCAAAGTTTTCTAGAGTATTCATAATTTGATTATCTTCACTAATTTCTGAAATTGTGAAGAGTGGTTGTAAATATTCTTCATCCTCTATCCATTGAGTGTCATCTAGATCCGTAATTGTCCTAGCTGGAGGATATAAAGTGAATTTCTTAGTTGAACTACCATCAGAAATATACATATCATCGGACCTACAACTAATAAAAGCATCAGCTGTAGCCAACCAAGGTCTTCCTAATATAACAGGATGGCCTCCTAGATTATTCTTAGGAGTTAGGATCATGAAATCCACAAGGTACTCCCAAGAATCTAGGGACACTGGAATGTCTTCTATTACCCCATTTGGTTTGATCACAGATCTATCTGCTAATTGTAATAGTGTGGGTGTAAAGAGAAGATTAGGAAGTTTCAGTTTGTCCATGATTTGTCTACTCATGATATTTATCGCTGCTCCTAAGTCAATGAGTGTGTTTTGAATTTCAATTCCATTGATGTGAATTTTGACAACTGGATTTCCTGGGTCAAGATACTTTGGAATAGCAATCTTGCCCATCATAATGTCTGCTATTTGTCCTACCAGTTGAATTTTCTTGGTTTCTCTTATTCTTTTTCTTGTTGTCTTCATACTCAACTCCTTTATTTTTTTGGCTAAAATTGGGATTTCTTTGATGGCTTGCAATAATGGAATTTTAATGCAAACATTTCTCAATTCATCTAAGAAATCATAATTAGGCACCATGATTTGTTTTTCTACACCTCTATCAATTTGTAATCTTTCTGGAAAGGGAGGTATAGAAGTAGATGTGGATGGTTGCTCTAATATAGGAGTTGGATTTATTGAATCTTTTTGTTTTAGTTTTTCAATGTGTGGGTCTTGAAAGGATGTGTCTTCCTCAAGACTTTTATTCACCCGTAGGGAGTCTTCCTCAGAATTATCTTGTTCTTGTATGATCACAGAAGGTTTCCTGTTTTCAAGTATTCTTCCAGACCTTAGTTGAACATCACTAAGGTCTAAAGGAGTGATTAAATAAGTTGGAAATTGTTGGCCTTCTATCATGTATGTATTCTGAGGGTTCTTATTATTGGGGTTTGGTATGGGTTGAGCAGGCAATTGATTTGATTTTTGATGGAATGGTAATGAAAGTGGTTGATTTTGATGTGGTTGGTTTTGATGATGTTGTTGAGGGTTTTGTTGAAAATTTTGTTGAAGATTTTGAGGAAAATTTTGTTGAGGATTTTGAGGATAAAAATGTGGGTATGGTGGATAGGATGGTGGATACTGATAGTATGGAGAGTATCTTCCATAGGGACTTTGTGTTCCTTGTGCCCAAGATTGAGATTGATTTTGAAATTGGGGCCAAGGTTGCTGCTAAGAATTCCAAGGTGGAGGTTGATTATACATTTGATCATGGAATCCTTGTGTCTGAGGTCCCTGCCAAGGTCTTCTAGATACAAAGTTAAGAGACTCTGTGGAATCTGTAGGAGTTTCCCTCCCGAAAGACAGCCTTGAGACCAGGAAGAGAAGGAAAATTCTTGGTCTCATGTTTCTCAGAACAAATGACACAGGTTTCTACAACTTTTACATCCAAAGGACACTCTCTCAAGGCATGTTTCTTTCTACATTTGGGACAAAAGATTGCCAAAGCATCAGATTCATCCTTTTGCTTGTTTTGTATCTTAAGGGTGTATATTTGTTCACTAAGACTCCCTAAGATGTCAGATTTAAAATCATCAAGCATATGTCCTATTTCTGATCTACTTACTGTCCCAGAAGCAGATTTACTTGCCCTTGCAAGAGCGGAATCTCTTGGACCTTTGACAGTTTTAGATTTCCCTCTTGAAAGGTTAATACATAACTCCGATATTTCAGGTAATGTGAGTTGTGATATATCCCCTTTTCCCATCATGTTAAGGATATCCAACCATTCATCCCTAATTGTTTTCAACAAAAGAGATTTTAAAGTGTCTTGATCTAGGTTTTCCATTTTTTCCCTTTTGATGTTGTAATTAAATCTTTCCAACAAATCTTCCAAATTTTCATCTTTTTTTTGTAACATCTTGAACACTTCTTCCTTATGATTAACCGGCATACAATAATCCAGATATCTCTCTAGAAATGCTTGTTTCATGTCTTCCCATGTTCTAATAGAACTACTGATTAGACTCATAAACCACTTCAATGCTGCTCCCTTCAAATTTGAAGGAAATAATTTCAGTTTTTGAGCATCTTGTAAGTAGTCATAAGTTCTACATAGCACTTCAAATTCGAATAAGAAAGTTTCAGGATCTTCAGTTTTAAGTCCATAGAAGTTTGGAAGGACAGAGGGTGAAATTTTTTTCATGGTTGTATTGGTTTCTTCATCAATTATAGGGAACCCAAAAGAGCTTCCTATTCTACCTCTTCCTCCATTTGCACCTCTACCTCCTTCTCCTCTACCTCCTTCTCCTCTACCTCTACCTCTACCTCCAAATAGTGTGTTTTCTCCATTAAAAACTCCTCCTCCTCCTTCTTCTGCCATGGTTGACTCTCCTGTGGAAGTGGAAAGATTTATGTCCCTACCAGGAGTCTTTAGATCTTTTTCTATGGCAAGTTCAGTGGATGAAGTGGAAGGTTTCTCTAATGGGATATCTGATTTCAGGTCTTCTAGAAGTCCAGGATCAGTAAAGGATGGAAGATGGGTTTGAGTTGAAGGTGTACTAGCTCTGGATCTAGATGAAACAAGTGGTGTTCTAGAAATCAAACTTCTGCTTCTGCTGCTTATAAATCTCCCCCTTGAATCTCTCTCTCTACGCATAAAATTGTTTTTGGATGCTAAGAAACAAAGGTTACCTAGTTTTCACTTCCCCGGCAATGGCGCCAAAATGTTTGGTCTCAATCTAGTCTCCTAAATTGAGCTCATTTAATTGTCAACCATGGTTGGTAAACTGCTGAAGTGAAGTGTACTGTATGTACCTAGGTGTTTGTTTCTTAATGCGTTGTGTGTAGTGTTTTGTGATGTTTTTGGTCTTTTGGTGGTTTTATGTTCACAAGAAAGATGACTAGAAAGCTAATGGAAAGGAGCTGGTGATTAAAAACAGAGTGAAGCCTAATTGGTTGATGACAAATGACAAATGTAATTGCAAATACTGAAGCAGAATCAAATCTAAACTATGACTAAGCAGAAATAAAGCTTGATAATGACTTCTAAGGAAATGATTCAAAACATAAACTCAACTTGAGAAATGATCAACTAAATATGCAAATCCTCCTAACTAAACAGTTTGAACAACTAACTTATAATGATGCAACATTTCATCCTTGATTAGAGATTTGTTGAAGCAAATTTGGAATAAAACATTTATACCATCATAAGATCTTCTACTCTAAGACTAGTTCCTAACTCTATTCTGCAACTTAGTTTAATGACACTACACTTCACTCAAAGGTTATGGATTTTTGAAATAGTCTTTTGAGGAAATGTTTGTTTATGAGATGATAAGGGAGTTGCAGAAGTACTTCAAGCCTTAAAATGATATTGTCTTCGGTTCCTGTGGTTATGAAGCGATTATATATTTTAGAACAAGAAGATGTTTGTGAATAATGAAGGCTGTTTTGTTAAGTTTAACAACTGAAGTAATCTAATATGCAGTGAATGACAACTGAATATGGAGTGCAAATGCAATGAGTTGAACTACAACTGAACCTAAAATGTCACTAGCCTAAAACAGTGCTGAACTACAAGTCATTATCAAACTTAAAACATAACAACTGAGCATGAGTTAAGTGCAATTAAACTCCGGAGTATCCTAACTAAGCTATCATGCATTATTCTATGGAATTATACAGTCTGTTTGTCCATCATGATTGGTATTTTGGAAGAGTTCCTTCTTTTAGAAGAGTTTTTAGAACAATCCTGACTGTGTAATTGAGTGCAAATGCAAACATAAAGACTGAAAGCAATGAAAAACTAAGATATCATAGCCATCTCCCACTCATCATTATGATATTTTGGACAAGCGTTTAAGAGCAAGAACAACTATGGTACTTAGTGAAAACACACAACTAAAACGTTCAAGATCACAATCATGCTTAAGACAATATAAGGATTTTTTGGAAGAGTTTCTTCTTTTGGAAGAGTGCTTAGCATAAGTATAACTGTGATGGTGAATAAAAGAGATTACAATTAAATCCTACAATACTATAGCCATTTCCCATTCATCATTATAATCTTTTGGAAGAGCTTCTTCTTTTGGAAGAGTTTTTAGAATGAGTATAACTACAGTAGCTAATGAAAACAACTACGAATTTGATCCAGGTGGATATTGGTGGCCACCCGCCTATTCCACTTGGGCCCCCACCATTGTCTCTTTCAGTTTTTCCGTTTTGGCATAACTTACTATTTTTAGCAGTTTTTCGGGTCCTGAACTTCCGGAGCCGTTTTGAGGCCCTAAACGACGTTTTTTGGTATGAAAATTTGTTGCGATTTTGATCATCAAAATCGTCACAAAAGTTGTAGTCCTCGGATAGAGCTTTCTAATGATGTATCATGTGCGTCAAACGGAGATAGTATGCCAAAGTTACGTCCCTGGGAAGTTGAAACACCAATTTACCCAAACGGGCCCATAGTTTTGGCGCTTCATCTCCTAGGGTTAGGTTTTTGGGATGTTTAGGGTTCTCCATTGTTTCTCAATAATAAATAGGCCCTCGCGCCTCATTGTAAAGCAGTTCAGAGGTCCGTAGCCACCACATCTCTTCTCAGAGATTCGCTACCAGCACCCTAGCTATTTTATTTCCATTATGTCTGTAAGCATCTTTCTGTTATTTGATATTAATGAAATGAAGTGTTATTTCCGCTCCATCTCTGTATTTATGGTTATGTGTTTATTCTGTTGCGTTCCTGCATAAATCCGGATCAGTGGTATCAGAGTGGTCTGCTTTTTCTCGATCCTTCTTTGCATGTCCCCAACGAGGTCTGGGTATAAGGAGCTAGGGCTTGATCTGGTGGAACCTTTGCAAGATCAGCCTCGCAAACCTCGACGGACGCCCATGGGGGACGAAAAGAAAGATGAGGGAGCAGGAGATCCTATCAAAATATTGCTCGAGGAGGCCCTCGAAAAACAAAGGAACGCGATGATGCATAGCTTTGCTCAGATCCTTCAACGGCTGCCCACCGGCGGCGCATCTGCATCCAGTAGCCACTCTGGAGTTGCGACTCCCTTTAAGGTACAAGTAAATTTTGACATTCCCATATTTGAGGGTCAAATAGACGCGGATGCCGTAGATAGATGGTTGAATCTATTAGAAGGATATTTCTCTGTTCATGACTTTTCAGACCGGGAGAAGATTATTTTTGCACTCCTCAAAGCTACCCCCCCATGTTAAGGACTGGTGGGAAACCTACTGTGAGAACAAGGACCAGACAGAACCCTCTCTGTTCTCGGCTGTACCAACTTGGAATTCTTTCCGAGACGCCGTCAAGGAACAGTACTATCCCGTAGGGAGCTATGAGGACAAGTACATACAATGGACCACGCTGCGACAACAAAGGGATCAAGATGTGCACGAGCCGACGAATCTGTTCCATACCCTGCGCACAAAGTTGGGTATCAAAGATTCAGAGAAACATTTGGTGCTAAAGTATCGCAGCTGTCTGCACAGATACATTCAGGAGGAAATGGAGTTCCTCGACATCTCCTCGCTGGGTACGGCATACCGGTATGCTGCCAAGATTGAGCAGAAATTCAAACAGAAGAAGCGAGACTTTGGATCTGTGAATCAAAAGCAAGGAAAAGGTGCTTCCAAACCGCAGAACAAAGGATAGAGCATGGCGGCTAAAGACAACCCGTCAAAGCCACAAGACAAGAACAACACCGTAAAGCCAAAGAAGGACACGGGAAAGTGGTGTGAGTTCCATAAGAGCTCCACCCACAACACAAGTGAGTGTCGGGCCAAGCAGTCGCTAGTGGCCGAGATGAGGGCTTCTGAGTCAGATGCATGCTCTGACTCCGAATCAGAACCTGAAAAGGGGAATGAAAAAGGGAAACAGATTATTGATGCGGAGCCCAACGCCACCGTTGCCACTACAAAGGTCCAGAAGGAGGAACCGGAAGATCCAGAGGAGGAGGAACGTCTCTTCCACTCCCAGATGTGGGTAAAGGGCTCCCCTGTACAGCTCATTGTCGACAATGGGAGCCAAAAGAACCTCATTTCAGCAGACGCCGTGAAGCGGTTGGGCTTGCCGACCACAGCTCACCCACATCCATACACCATCGGGTGGCTTCACCAAGGATGATATCTCCGCGTCAGCCAGCAATGCCGCCTTCCCTATAGCATCAAGCCCTTCTCGGATGAGGTATTATGTGACGTTGCTCCTATTGATGTTTCGGATGTATTATTAGGACAACCATACTTGTGGAAGCGTCATGCTGTGTATGAGTCTCGACCTCGTGCTGTTATTGTTACTTTGGGAAATAAGTTGTACAGGATACCACAGGTACCACCTCCTACGACTATCTCTTTGGTTACTGCAAAACAATGTAGTAAGCTCATTTCCCAAACCAGGAAATTCGTTTTCCTGATGATCCGCCCCCAGGGCAAGAAGAAGACCGTGGCCACGACCTCCAGACAGGGCCCCTCTGCACGACAACAACAAATGGATAAGGTCGTGGAGGAGTACGGGGACATCTTCACCTCACCCACAGGGGTTCCTCTGCACTGCCAGGTCAAGCACCCGATTGATCTGACCCCATGTGCGCCACTACCCAATGGACCGATCTATCGACGCTCTGTTCTGGAAAATGATGAAATCAAGAGGCAGATTCAGGAGCTGTTGCAGAAAGGTCACATCAGACCAAGTTCATCGCCCTGTGGGAGCCCGATTGTGTTGGTACAGAAGAAGGATGGGACGTGGAGACTCTGTATTGACTATCAAGCGCTGAACAAGATCACTGTCCGGAATAGGTACCCAATCCCACGGATTGATGACCTTCTGGACCAACTCCAAGGTGCAAAATATTTCAGTAAGATCGACCTGAAGTCTGGGTATCACCAGGTACCAATTGAACCCTCTGATGTGTGGAAGACCGCCTTCAAAGCTAAGGAAGGCCTTTTTGAATGGCTGGTCATGCCTTTCGGGTTGACGAATGCTCCCGCAACCTTCATGAGGATGATGGACGACATCTTGCGGCCATTCACCAACTCATTCGTAGTGGTGTACTTGGATGACATTCTGATCTTCAGCAAGACTTGGGAAGAGCACCTTTATCACATCCGACAAGTCCTCCAAACACTGCGGCAACACAAGTTGTGTGCCAATTTGGAGAAGTGCACGTTTGGCATGACCCAGGTTCAATATCTGGGATACATTATTGATGAAAGGGGGTGCATGTGGATCCAGCCAAGATCCAAGTCATTCGGGATTGGCCAGCCCCGACTACTATAACAGAGCTTCGCAGCTTTCTGGGTCTTGCTAATTTCTACCGTAGATTCGTGTCGGGATTCTCTCATATCACTTGGCCCTTGAGTCAAGTCACCAAAGGAGGAGCGAGAGCAAAATTCTTTTGGTCGGAACCTCAACAGAAGGCGTTCAAAGAATTGAAAATTCGCCTCTGTTCTGCCCCAGTGCTCACCTTACCAGACTTGCAGCAGCCATTTGAGATCGAGACAGATGCCTCTGACTATGCTATTGGGGCAGTTCTTACTCAACAGGGACATCCAGTGGCATATCACAATGAGACATTGTCTGAGACAGTTCGCAAGTATCCCACCTATGACAAAGAAATGTATTCCATTGTGCAAGCCTGTCGACAATGGAAGCATTACATTTTGGGGAAGAAAACAATCATCCACACAGACCACCAGCCCTTGCAGTTCATACAGACACAAGGGAAGTTGCAGAATGATCGCCATCAGAAGTGGTCCACATATCTGCAACAGCTTCATTTGAACATCAAGTACAAGAAGGGTAGCACCAATAATGTTGCAGACTGCCTCAGCCGACCACCGATCGTGGCGCTCACCACCGTGCTCAACTCTTGTGGGCACGAGACTTCTGATTGGCCGCTTCTCTATGAGAGTGACCCATAATTCGGCCACACTTACAAGGCACTCTTGGGGGGCACGCAAGTTCCAAATTTTCACCTCCAAGATGCACTTTTATGTCACCTGGGACACCTTTGTGTTCCTTCAAGCGAGCGTGCCAAGATGATATGGGAAGCACACTACAGTCGAGTCGCTGGGCATTTCGGGGTCGAGAAAACAGTAGCAATACTACAGAAGCATTTCTATTGGCCGAACCTTCGAAAGGATGTCGAGAAGCACATCAGATCCTGCACTGCTTGTGCCATTGCCAAACCGACCATCAAGAAGCAAGGCCTATATACTCCACTACCTACCCCTAGTCGATCGTGGGAATCCATCTCCATGGATTACATGTCGGGCCTGCCTTCTACTAAGAATGGAAATGACTGTGTTTTCGTGGTCGTTGACAGATTCTCGAAGATGGCCATCATGGCGGCCTGTAAGAAGAATATCACAGCAGAAGCCACCGCTAAACTCTTCTTTGAACGAGTGTGGGTGCACTTTGGGATCCCACAGTCTATCATATCAGATCGGGATAGCAGGTTCCTCAGCACATTTTGGTCCAGCCTCTGGTCGATGTTGGATACCAAGCTCACCAAGTCCACAGCTTTCCATCCCCAAACAGATGGCCAGACAGAGGTCGTCAACAGAATGATTGTACACATTCCGCGCATGTACAATTCAAAGCATCCACGCACATGGGACGAGAGCCTCCCCTATGTACAACATAGTTATAATCGGGCTCTCCACAGTTCAATCGGCCATAGCCCCTTTCAAGTGGGCTTGGGATTCCAGCCACTATGCCCCATTTACGTAGCCATGCCATTTGCAGCTGCTCAGGCCAATTCATCTCATGTCCAGTCTGAAGTCGACAAAGCAAGTAGCTTCATCGAGCGTATTCAACACATCCGCCAACAGGTTCATGATATATTGGACAGAGCCAATGCCAAGTACAAGCAACGCCATGATCAACACCGGGTGCCACACAACTTCCAGGTGGGTGACAAACTATGGCTACATTTGCAGAAGGAGCGCCTCACTGGACCCCACCGCAAGCTTCGCCCGCTCCGATACGGGCCGTACACCATCACCAAGGCTGTAGGGAACAATGCATTCGAGCTCAGTATTCCACCATTCCTTGGTCTGCACCCAGCCTTCAATGTGGATCGCCTTCGTCCTTACTTCCCACCTCTACTGGACACCTCGGACATTGCAGAACAACTCACACCAACTGAGTTAAATCCAGACTGCATGGAACAGGCCATCACAGATTGCATCATGGACATGCAAATCAAGAACACTCGCCAGCAACAGATCCAACTATATCGGGTTGTCAAAGCTGGCCAACTCCTACACCAAGGAAAGTGGTTCACCAGGGACCAAGTTTAGCAGAAATTTCCTCATCTCATGGAGGAACTTAACGAAATGGGGACCATTGCTTCCTAAGGGGGGAGGAATGATCCAGGTGGATATTTGTGGTCACTCGCCTATTCCACTTGGCCCCCCACCATCGTCTTCGTCGTTTTTGGCACAATCTCATTATTTTTTAAAGTTGGGCTTTTTCGGTCCCGAACTTCCTGAATGCTTTGAGGCCCTAAACGACGTTTTTTGGGTATGAAAGCACCAGCGAATTTTCTGATAAAATTCGTCCCGACAGCTGTAGTCCTCGGATAGAGCTTTCCAATGATGTATCATATGCGTCAAACGGAGATAGTATGCCAAAGTTACGTCCCTGGGAAGTTGAAACACCAATTTACCCAAACGGGGCCCATAGTTTTGGCGTTTCATCTCCTAGGGTTAGGTTTTTGGGATGTTTAGGGTTCTCCATTGTTTCTCAATAATAAATAGGCCCTCGCGCCTCATTGTAAAGCAGTTCAGAGGTCTGTAGCCACCACATCTCTTCTCAGAGATAGCTACCAGTACCCTAGCTAGTTTTGTTTCCATTGTCTGTAAGCAAATTTCAGTTCTTTGATATTAATGAAATGAAGTGTTATTTCCGCTGCATCTCTGTATTTATGGCTATGTGTTTATTCTGTTGCGTTCCTGCATAAATCCGGATCAGAATTCAACTTCAAAAACGTAAAGGCAGCTAGAATACTTATCTAAATTACGCAAATAAATCCGTGCAAGAGGCAGGGGCCCTCTACCACCTGACGGAATCTAACTCCAAATCAAATCAACGCTTTCAAAACAACACTATCTGCTTCATTAAAGGTGAAATAACTTAAACAGAGCACTCTGCGTCTTCAGAAATGTAGCACAGAATCTAAGCAAAATCTAGAACAAAATCTAGCCTAGCTCTCGGTTTCCCAAGTGTTTATATAACAAATGTAAATAACAAGACTTGCAACAATTTCAGGAACATTGTCTTTCCTTATCGAATCACATTAGGACTCTTGAAGTGGCTGCGTAAAGAGGAAAAAGACATCTGGACTGAGACAGTCCTAATAGAAGTCTGCCTTCCTAAATGTGTTCCCACGTACCAAAACCATACCCAGAATTCGTTTCTTCCTTCATGATGAGCAACGAACCATGTAGACATGACGTGGAATATGCCCATATGCGGTTTTTCTTGAGAGGCCACCTGGAACATACCCAAACATGAAGACAGCTGCAGAATCGCCGGTTAGCTACGGAATGTCTGCATTCTGCAGCTAGTTCCGGTCAAAATGCATTACAATGGAAAAAATCACAAAACTTTAGCAAGTCAGTCATGTTAATCATTCTAAAAGTAATTTTAACTAAATTCATTGATCAATTAGGTCTAGGATAGCAATGGAAAAAGGAAAATGAGGTAAATTAGGATGAAAGAAAGCACAATTTTGAGGCTCAACATACCCCCACTGCTGTCTCCTTGCATGTCCTCATGCAAATTATCCTATGAACTCAGAGGCTTCTGCAAGAACATCTAATCCTCTCCTTCTCCTTTGCCTGGAAGCTAAAGATCTTCTTGGTTTTCTGATGACCAGTTTGAACCTTAAGTTGGTAAGTGCCCTGATTAGCTTTTTATTCCTCTTCTTCAACTTTTCATTGGTCTTTTCCACTTTGTCTATATGTAGAGATAAGGTTGAGTTCATATCAGTTTTGAGCTTGACTTGTTCCTTGAGAATTTCATTCTCATTTTTGATGTGTCTATTAAGTATTTCCAACTCATACCTATCCCTTATTAATACATCTATTTCAGACAGTGGAGGACTAGGGGTTCTCTCCTTACTTTCTGAAGCTCTCCTTTCCAAAGTTTCCACATAGTCATAAATTTCTTGTTGAGCAGGGTCAATTTAAGGGGTTCCTTCATTAAAATCCTCTTCAACATCTTCTTCAATGGATGTTTCCTCATCTTCTATATTAATCACCCCTGTTTGTTTGATTTGAGTTTTCCTTAGTTTTCCCTTTAATCTATGGCTTCTTCTAGGCTGAGAAGATCCCTCTCCTTTCTCCATGGCAGATTTCCTGATTACCTTTTCTTTCTTAAGTTGTCTCTTGATTTGAGTCAACTTCTCTGAGATGATTTCCTCACTACTTTCTTGGACTGTTTTGTCGATTTCAACTTTTGAGGCTCTCCATTTTGTACTTCTCCTTGTAGGTTGTGGTTCAGGTGAGGGTTCTTTTGGCTCTTCAAAATGATTTCTTATCAAGAAATTGTCCCATGTATCATTTGTTTTGGCTAAATGGTGTTCAATTAAAATTTTCACCAAGCCATGATGGTATAGAGTTATCTCTAAAAATTGAACCCTTCTTTGAACACAGGAAGCCATCTTTTTCAAACTTTGAAGCAAGAAATAAGGTAGGTTTAAGTCTTCCCCCAGAAAATGCATTATCAGTCTAATGTGGTAGACATAAAATGTGCCATATCTACCCTCACATGTAATAAATTTTTGCAGAAGAAGTAGTATGTTTCTCCATTTATTTTTCAATGCAGAACTTGGAATTCCTTTCTTAAACACAATGACATCCATACCTGGTGATTTTAGAATTTGCTTCCAGGATTCATTGTGGAATTCTCTGTTTTTGAACCATCTCTCTCCATTTCTAAGCAACCCTGTAGCTTCTGCAATGAAAACTTCAGTGACAGTGAATTTGACATCTCCCACTTCAACTTCAGTTCCTTGAAATGATCTTGCAAATGTTTTAGTGACTTTCTTGTGGAAGCCATTAAATTTCTCTAAAAATTGAAGCCATCCTATCTGTTGCAACATTTCTTTACATTGAGGGTAGCCTTCTAGGTATTTTGAACCCACTGGTTCAGTTCTTACAATGAAACCCATAATTGCTTCTTCAATGTTCAGATTAACACTCTTCTACCCATAGAAACAATAACTTTCACCTTAGAATTGAAATGGCTTCAGGTTCTTAATGACAATGGCTTCAAACTTCAGAATGATATACCTCTGGTTGACAGTGACAACAGCTTCAAACTTCGAACTGATATGCCTCTGGTTGATAATGAAAACAACTTCAAATTTCGGACTTATATGCCTCTGGTTGATAGTAACAATAGCTTCAATCTTCGAGCTGATATACCTCTGATTAACAATGAAACTTTGGACTGATATGCCTCTGGTTGACAATGACAAATGGCTTCAAATTCCCACACTGCTATACCTCTATCTCTCGGTGGCAAATAGCTTCAAATTCCCACACTGCTATATCTCTGTCTCTTGGTAACAAATGGCTTCAAATTCTTCACTGCTATACCTCTCTGCTTTTCATTTGATTTTTGTAGTCTTTGTCTTCTTTGTTCTCCTTTGGAAGAGTCTTCATAATTCTTCTTGATGCTTCTTATTCATGGATACACTGGATCATTTTTTTGCAATTCTAATGTCTGCTGATCAATGCCTTCAGGATTTGTAGCTGCGGAATGTCTGGCTAGCTGCGGAAAGGTTGATTAGCTGCAGAATGTCTGTTAAGCTGCAGAATGTACCTGTAGAGAATTTAGATCATGGAATGGAGTGTTTTTGGAATATAGGTGAAATGTTATATGGTATGAATGAAGATGGATGATGAGACATGATATGTATGAAGTGGATGATGAAATGGAATGGATTCAGTTTATGAAATGGAGTGAAAGAACATAAGAATTGCCCTGCAATCCATGACATGTTTTATTCATTTACAGCAAGACATCAAACTTTAAATTTTGACATGAAAATGAGATGGATGGAGTATGGAATGAGATGAATGAAACATGGAATGAAGTAGAATATGAATGAATGAATGAAATGGAGTATGGATGGATAAGTGAATGGAGTGAAATGAGATGGATCATAAGCACTATGGATCTGAACTTATGATTTTGTAACAGCTGCTTGTAAAAACAAAAATGGGAAAAGTTAGAGTGTCAGAGAGACTCTGATTTTCACCCTATCTTTTCTATATAAACATGCCAATCAATGATTGGTTTTCATGTTTATACCTTTTATTTTTATTTATTATTATTATTATTATTATTATTTGAGCAGACAATCATATAATGTGCCTTTGATATCAAAGAGGTACGTCATCGATGGTCGCGTAATATGGAATGCCTCTGGTCAAGGCATCCAAATTTTGCTCTATCTTAACCATAGGGTCAAGTCCCTTAACATAGGGAGAATCCTCAAACTGGTCAGCCACTCTTTGTGTAATTGGAGAAACCCCTGGAGGTCTCTTTGGTCCAACATCTGCAAATTATCATAAGTCCAAATCTTAGTTCACACATAAAAAAATTGAAAACTTTAAAACTTTAAAAACAATTCTTAGCTGAGTCGTTCCATCTTCCCCATCGTGGAAGAGGCAGATCTAGATGTCCTCTAAAATTTGTCACTGTGTAGGCCCAATCATCTATCATGATGATCTCTTGTCACAACCATACAATGAAAGTAGGTGGAAAAGACATCCATTGCCCGCCACCATGGTGAGGCATCAACTCACTCCACCTCATTAGTCGTGGGTCTCTCGGTGCAGGAGGTCTGACCTTTATCCACTCGTACCTGAACAATTTAAATCACTCCAAGAAAAGTGTTACCAAGTTTGACCCATAACCAAACTGCTTAATTTTTCCCATCTTGCATTTTGTGAGTTGGTCCTACATGTTGAGAAGCAACCTCTCACTCCAGTTGAATATAGTTGGTCCCAAACAATCTACTGCGTACTGGAAATGAGACTTACTTTCCTCATTCAAGGCTTCTATCCCTGCCACTCGAAAAACAATGTTTAGGATAGTTATCAATGTAGGATATACAACAATCTTTATGAAAATTTCCCTGATTTTTGTTTTGCTAGAGTTCTCACTGCAGTGTGTCCCAAGGAGCATGTCAGTACTGTCCCCTTCGACTCGAGAACCAGATAGCTGAACTAGTTGTCCCCTCTTGGAAAAAATAGTAATGAACTAGATGTCATAAACCTATATATTAGCTCTTGATATCCTATCATGAAAATTTGGTGGCCTGCATTCCACTGAGTCACCAAAAATAGCAATAAATCCACTTGGGATCGAATCCCAAGGGTTCGGAAAAAATTCAGCAATCCAAAATTACAAAGTTCCCTTATGCATTGTGGGTTTTGTAGATCTCGTTGATTGTCGGCCTCATGGCCCCTTTCCTTCCATTCAATCACCATTTTTCACCTACAAACATCATTAAACGAAAATTAATTACCTTCCATGGAGAAAAAATGGCAAAATAACTGGTCAAAATGAAGATTTGGTGAATTTTTTTTTAACCCTCAACACTAGCGTGACTATGTCGGAATTTATCCGTGCTATTAGTGCGCTGTTCTTGTTGGGCCCAGGGTGAACAACGCGGACCCGAAAGGTAAATCCTGCGCTGTCCGCCCACAAGCCATAATTTTTTCTAGCTCCCTTATGCACCTAATATATGGCTTAAATGCGTTAAAATACAACCAAAATGAAGAGAAAGGAAAGGGTTGTTACCTGTGACAAACAAATCGACAAATGGTCCTCCAGATTGATCTTACTTCGCGCCTGGAGATTGAAGGTAAATGTGGGTAAAATGCTGTCCAAAATCACAACTAGTAAAAAGTAAATTTTACTTTGAATTTTTAGTTTATATAAACTTGTGAATATATTTTTTACCATTGTTTAAATGCATCTTTACTTATATTTATATTTTTTGATCGGAATGACGTTTGTTCACATGTGCAGTAGCAGGCTCATTACAAATTTGCGACGGTAATTCGTAAAATGACGAGTTTTGTTTTATCGATTTTTTAGACTTGTGAAAATAAACGAAAAAGGAACCCCCCTTGGAGTCATATTTCAACTCTTTTCTGACTCTGAAAACATAAAAAAAATTCCGAGCACTTGTCATTTTGAACTCATTAAAGTAAATGAATTGTTGTTGTCTCAGTATAAGTTTAACCCTTTTTCAAGCCAAGATAGATTAGCTATGAAAAATGAATGCCCTTGTCAAACATGACTAAGAGGTTCTCTAGAATATCGTTTTCTACCTTTTCAGATGTGAGGGACTATCTACGAAAATAGACCTTTGGAGTTTTCGTTTTCGCCTATTTTTCAAACTCCCTAAACATGAAAAAGATGCTGAATTTCTCCTCCTTTGGACTTGTAAAACTTAAACGACGAAGGAATTGTCACCATGATGAGACCACGTTACTCTTTCCTAGTCCTCGTTAAACTTACTAGGATGGATTCAACCGAAGGGTGAACTTATACACTAAGCATATGGTATTCTCTTCAAGATCGCAATAAAAAATAAATAGGTACTCACTAGAAATAGTGGGGAAAAATGGAAGTAAACATATATTGTATTATGTATCAAAGGAAGCATGTCAGTCTTGAACATGGCACTTATCTGCATCCCGTGTTGGGTTTGGGTTAGCCTCTCTTTGTCACTTGCCTTCATGGGGTTTTGGAAATCCATTTGCCTCTCATTCTATCATATCCTATTGTCACCAAGACCATTAATCCCATTTTGAGTCAAGTTTTTCCAAACTCCGAGTCGTGTTGCTTATATGTTCAAGAGAAGTCTTGTCTACATTCAAACCTCTTGTGCCTTATTTTACTTTCTCTGCCACAATCCTGAATCACTCTCATCAACTTTGCAAAAATACTTTGTTTCGTGTCAATGATGTGGGAAACATTATGGCCTTCTTTCGACAGATTGCATCCTGTCGACTCTAACTCATTATCTAGGAAGATGGTCTAGAAACTCCCTTTTAGTACCTTGGAGCTTGCATTCCTCAATGCAGGTTCTTTGCATTCGACGATAGTCTCACATTATTGGTCTTCGATCGAATGATTCTGCAAGTGTTCAAATTTAGCTCCTTTGTCCACGCTGGTCGATTGTGCTACTGTACCTTGAGAGCCATCGTCATTATTGGTGGTTCCTCTCATGCCTGTTAACAGTTTACATCATTGACCCATAATCATGTGGTCTCTACCATGTTCGAATTCAACACATTTATTCACTTGTCTATATTCGTATTTTAGATGAATCAAGATAGAGATGAAGTCCATGGATTTCATCTGATAAATCTACGTTGCATGGAGTATTCATGATTGCAAACATTATCCCTTCTATACAGATGGTTGCACCCATGCCGTGGATCCATACATATGATCCTTTCTAGTCGGATGGCTGCGTCCATGCCGTGGGTTCATGTATTGTTAGATGCCTATTCAGAGATGTATTATTAGGTATGATTACATAAGAGATGTCATATATATTGTAGTATGTTTGATTTTGAGGTCTCCTGATGGTGGTTTCCTAAGTCCTTGCCTTGAATAGTAAAGCATTTCAACCATCACTTCCCATTCTTCTTTCATGCTTTAGGGGGCATCTATTATACAGTATTTTGTTGCACTCCCTGTCTCATGCCCGGAGTTGTCAAACTTTGCCCCAAATGTCGCAAAGTGACAATCGTTGTTAATGTGTTCCCCATGAAAACATGATTAGAGCATCCTTGAAGACCAAAATAGAAATGCCTTGAAGAAATTCTGGAAGAGATTGCTAAAATACCCTATTATAGGCCCAACATAGTCCTGATGTATTATTCCTCACGCTTGTCACCTTCACCATTATTTGTGCCTGGAGCTGCCAGTGCGAGAATTCAAGTGAAAAAGCATGTTGCTCCTCTTTTAGTAGTTTCTCCAAAAATGGAAGAGAATATTATCCTCCTAGAAGCCTCGAGAATGAAGATCTTGTAATAGTTAAATGAGGATTGGGTCGAGGGCTCCCATTTCAGGCCTTTGATCCTACAATTAGGGATATTCCCCTTAAGATGTGGATGTTATTCCTCATTTTGTGGATCCATAACTCCCTCTCCTTCCCTTGAAATGAATCATCTACTTTCCTCAAATGGTTGAACAATTATGGTTGCATCCTTGTGCTCAGTTGTGCCAAAACGCTACCGGATTCTGAAGGATAAAGGAGTACTCGAAGGTCTTAGCGAGGACTTGGAAACTCATCTGAAGGTAGCTTCCAACATCAGAGCTTAAATGGTTGTATGCATCCCTCAGTGTTTCTAATAATAATACAATATACGTTTGCCTTCCATAAATGTGTAAATTATTATGCATTTAGTGTGTTACTCTCTCATATTTCACATAATTTATGTTAGAGTAAATTATGTTATATATGCTTTCATAGATTTGGTTTGATCGTCCTTTTAGGTAAACATCCGTGACAACGCTTAAAGGATTGAACTTGTAAGCGAGAAGATCGGGAAACTACACTAACGGGCATTAGCATCAGAGCAAGGTAGGCTATCAATATTGTTTTGTATTTTCTAATATAAGCTAGGAAGGTTTGCGTGTATTTGTCTTGTTTGTTGCTAGATACTCTATTTTGGACTAGAGAGATCATTGTTGTCCGCAGCAGGGATTGTCTATACAATAAAATGGAAACTCCACCAGGGAGCCTATAGCCCTTCCAAACCTCCTTTTACATTTGGTAATTTTGCTTAGTTTGGTCAACTGTTTAATGATCCTTAATTTTGAAGCTGTAATTTGAGTAGTCTGTGTTTTAGGGTATCATGCCTAAGTTTTTACTCAAGATTTGCTTGTTTTTCCCAATCATTTCTCGCTCAACGCATTTTTTATTAGAGACAGTCGTGTTGTCAACACTGCTTTTGTGAGAAGCAATCACGCTTGTCCCCCTACTTCTAACTGTCTACCCACACATTTGGAAAGTGAAAGCGAAAGTGAAAATATCTATTTAGGGGAGATTTATTTGCTGCATTATTGAATGTTGCTTCTTTGATCGAATCTCTTTCCTTTACTAGATAGATTTCGTTGAAATTAAAAGCCTCTTTTTCTCATATTAGTAGCATCATAGGTGTTTAGGTAGCATCGATCTCCGAGCCTTAAAACTGAAACGTAAATCAAGATCAACTTAAAATTTACCTCAATTAATATAAGGCGCATTTGGAATTAATGAAAACATTTATAGGTATAGGCTAGAGATGTGTTAACTTCATGCGTTACATCCCGGGGGTGATCTCCCATGCTATGTACGGAAGTATATAGGATATTTCTCTAGTACTGTCAGGTATATCAGAGACACTCCATGTATGAAAGTATATAGGAACGTTCTCATTGAACGGTTACACATTAGAAAACACTACTTAAAGCTGCACTCCCACGTACTGTTGCGTATATTTTTGGAGTCCCCACTAGGTTACTATCCATCCATAGGTAACTGAGTTGGCTGACTTGTAAACATGATACACCAAACATAACATTCAGGGATATTAGCTGTCATACTTGTTGGTTTTCCAGGATGTATTCTATGGTTCACAGTTTCTTGGTAATCCTTTATACCTAGCTTACCACTTTTTTATTTATTTGTTGTTATTTTGTAAAATTTATTTCCCAGTGAATAACATCTTACACATGCATAACTCATTTTTCCTCATAATGACTGGTTAATTTTATTTTGGAATGAATCCCAAACTTTTCACAAACATTCAGTTGATTTTGTGAAAAATACATCATTGCAAAACCGCCAAGTCCTCGGTTGTGCCATCTGCAAAGTTCACCTTCCATCTCCCTTTCACTTTCTGAAGTCGATAGGTCACCTCAAAGAGTCCAAAGAGAGATACCACATATTGTATCTGAACCTCTTGAGAACCAAGGTGTTGAACTTGGTATCATTCTAAGTATCCAACCCATTACGTCTTGACCACCTCCTCCAGAGTCGATTACTTCGTCCCAGGTATCTCCTCCAGATAGTCCTGAGCCTACTTCGAGGTTCTTGCTTTTTCCTGAGAATCCACTCTTTAATCCAGAAGATGACCCTCTCTACTTATCACCTCCACACCAGTATAACCCCTTTGATACTGCCATCATACCTTTGATAACTTCTCCTGGTGTGTCTTAGGTTCCGGTTCAAGAATTGTTTCTGCCAAACACGAAAAAAAATGGTGATGATGCGCCATTTAAAGATACAACCCAAAATACTCCTTTGGAGACATCTAAAACTCATTCTCCAGAAGTTGATCCTGAAACAATCATCCCCCTGAAGGCTTTCCATATGTTTCCTATGATATGGGAAGTAGGTCAACTGCACCCTCTAGTCATAGTGAAACTTTGGTCTCACCAGGTTATAATTATCTTAGTGATATTGTTTCAGGCGATTATAACATGACTTCACTTTATCACAACCCTATATGGTCATTTGGTGTCACTCCTATCACTTGCTCATTTGGTCTAAACATGTCAATACCTACTACCCAACCTAAAGTTGCTGTGGGTTAGATGCAGGTTACTCTTGGGACTTCTGCCCCATTGACCCTATCTAGGGTAACTGCAGTTCCCCATTTTAGTGGTCAACCTATGGGTTCATCTATTCCATAGCCTGGGGGGAAACCCTACACACCTGATGATTCTGGTGGGAACTATATGATCTATGGATCTACATCAGGGACATGCCACCCCATTGTTGCTATCCATAACCTAGGTGGAACATTAGTTTCATCTGTGTCAAGTTCTGTCATGGGGGAACCTTTTCAAGGTCCTCAAGTCTCCTTGACTCAAAAATGATATGTTCAACAACCTTAAATCCCACTGTCGTGTGTTTCTATCAATCCGTAGGTAGGTCCCCAAATGCAATATGGTCCCATTCCTTCGTTGGGGAAATCTAGAACATATCCTCTTAGACCTGGTACCCCTTACCAATAGCCCCAACAAGGCCCTCACCAAAAACTACAACAGGGACCTAACCCTCAACTGTAGCAGGGACCATACCAAGAGTTTCAACAGGGACCTAACCCTAAGTTGCAACAAGGACCATACCAACAACTGCAGTAGGGGCCTTATCAGCTATTGTAGTAGGGACCTTACCAACAACTACAGCAGGGGCCTTATCAACAACTGCGACATGGACATTATCAACAATTGTAGCAGGGGCCTTATCAACAACTGTAGCACGGACCTTACTAGCAACATAAGTAAACATCCTTTCGACAACAATATGGGAAATTTGGTCCATATGGTCATAACCCACCCCAATGGGGGCATAATCAATTCCAACTGGGTTGGAATACCTAGTTTAGTGCATACCGAAGAGCTTATACACTGTATAATCCTCAATTTCCATTTTTAGGAATGTTGGAATTGTCGGATATGTCATGGCTCACAAATGACCCAACACTCCACTCACCATATTGGCCTCTAGTTTCAACAAAAATACCTGGAGACTATCCTAAGTTTTAAGGAACGGTTGGAGAATACCCCAAAGCGCATGTTATGACTTATCACCTTTGGTGTTCCTCTAACCCTTGCATCAATGATTCAATCCAAAAGCTTATTTTCCAGTGCACTTTGACGAGTGCTGCTGCTAAATTTTACATCGAGATCCCTCGAGGTACTTTACAAGATTTCAATTCTTTGGCCGTGGATTTCCTCACTCATTTTCAATTTCATGTCCAGTATAAGACTGGAACCCATCTCTTAACATCTTTGAAACATATGAAATCCACTGATATCTCTGATCATATCCATGAATGGAGATAGAGACGTCGCCTCATCAAATTTGACATCCTGGATTAGCTTCTGACCGAATGGTTTACCAAATCATTCATCCCCACTATTGCCAGAGACATAAAAATGGGTGGTTGTGTAACTGAAGGACAAGAAATCACCCGTGCCCAATATTTAGATTTAATATATTCGTAATTTGGCACGATATATGAATTATTACCCGACGCCTCGCGACCTTCAACTAATTCCGCGTCTTCCAGGTCTACAGATTTAAAACATATTGGTGGTGGCATTAGATCTGTCATGCAGTAGTCTAGTACTACTCCGACTAAATCTACAAAATCCAAATCTACTCCTATTTCCGTAACCCCTGATGTTGCAAACAACCAGAAGAATCTTGGGAAAACCTCAGAAGTAAATGATGTCCAATCTACAACAACAGATAATTTCTCGAAAGGTAAAAAGAAGGGTAAAGGAAAATCTAAGCAAGATATCCCTGAACATGATTCCCCGAAGCCGTCTGTTGATGATTTATCAAAACGAAAGCCAAAATATCTTTCCTTATTTGTGATGAAGATCATTACACTAAGGATTGCCCCTGTCCTACTGAATTAAGTTGCCTTATGAAAGGCACCCCTGGGATGCCAGCTGTGCTGAAGGAACATTTCCCATCTCAGCAGATGAAATTAGTAGATCAATATCAAGGTCAAACCTCTAGAAGTTCCCAAGTATTCATGAGTGGCACGAAACTGATAAACGTAGCCAAAAGATCAAAATATTATGCAATTCCCAAAAAATATCTGGTAGATAAAGATGCTACTGATATACCCTCTTCCACCATTCCACCCAATTCTGGTCCTCTCCATATCGAGAAACCTAGCACTGATTCCATTATCCGACCACCCCCCAAAGGTGCTTTTTGTAAATCGGATTACAATCCGAATGCATGAGTTTATTAATACTACAATATTGTAGAAGATTTAGCTCAAGCACCCTCGATGATGTCGGCTTTGAAAGTTCTTCAGACATGTCCATAAAAAAAGAAGGCTTTTCTATCTATCATAGGAGGAATTTATCCCACAAATTCCAACTTGTTCACTTTTGATCTTGAAAACCATGTTCCACACCTACCGCCTCAACTTGATTTTCTCATTCAAGTTGTCATTATGGGAAAGACTATTCATAGGAATGTTTTCGATGAAGGAGCCTACACATGTATCATGTCCATCTATTATTGGAAAACTCTTAGCTCTCCTCCTCTCAAGCAATCCCCGAATACATTAGAAGCTTTTGATGGCAGAGGTTTCCACCTGTATGGTTTTCTCAATGCCTTACCTATCCATTTAGAAGGTATAACTGTCAATATGGAGGTAGAAGTTGTTGACACAAATCTCAATTATAACCTTCTACTTGGTTGTAGTAGGAATAACACAATGATTTGTGTGGTTTCTACTATATTTTGTGCACTTCATTTTCCCCATCAAGGAAAGATTGTCACGGAAGACCAGCTAGCCTTCTTTTCCACTGACTCTTCAATTGGTAATGTGACTTATGTTGGGAAAACCACCATTCTTTATGAGAATGTTAGAGTAGGTCTTTTTAAAGACTCTTCGTTAATGGGAACTTTTTCCCTCCCTCCGCCTAATGTTGCCGCATTTAATATGATCTCTTCTCGTCCTGACTCTTGGATCATACCCATTCCTGATTAGATTGACCGTTTTGGTAACGCCATGTTGCTCAGCTTTGTTGAAATAGCATATAAAGCTGTCATTTTAGCTTCCGTGGATGCATCTCAAACAAAAAATAATTTGAATACGATCCTAGATTCGTATTCACAATCACCTTTTCTTGTTTTTTTGGATTCTGACGATCCTTTGAACGATACTTTATTGACTAACGAAAGCATATTTGAAATTAATATCCCAAATCTGGAACAACTAGTAAGGCATGACTGGAAAACACATTTTCCAGCAATGGCTGCTACATGATTTGAAACAAAGACCTGGATCCCTTAGAAAAATGTGTCTAAGTCCTAAATCTAAGAGGAGGCTCCAAAGAAATCCCTCTAGGTGGGTTAAATAGATCTACCACACCTATTTGTCCTCAAAAAGTGCCCGATGAGGGACTGTAACAAATGCAAGAACATACAATGAAGTAGCAGCGTTATTTTAATGAGCCTGGGCACATGAAGAAGTATATAGCCAACAAATGTGTATTATAGCAGTAATGGTATACAAATCCTTGAGGAAAGAGTCACTTAAGCAAGCAATACAACCTCAGTGGAACATATAAATGAAAAACACTGCTACATGAAAGAAGCCATGGCCATAACAACGTTGTCTATAGGAGACACTGCATCATATTAAATGATAATACAAAGATATGACAATATGAGCTCAAGAAATTTGGGGGAGAAAGCTCTCAACCCCTGAAAATAGCAATACAACAATCCTTAAGAGGATTGGCTGAAATATATGTACAAATGGAAAATCTGCAGAAATGTCGGAGTTGCTGGGAAGCAGCTGCAACTCAGAAAATAGAAATGGATGGAGATAGCTGATGATGCTGCATATGATGCATATATCTCATCCAATGGATGTCTCAGGTGAAAGGCTGATCCAATCCCTGAAGATCTTACCCTCCAAAATAGTGGTGCAACCCCCACTGCAATTGTGCTAAGAAATAATGCAGTTAAGGAGCTGGACTGCGCTGTAGGAGATAAGAGATGCTTGGCCTGGTGCCAAAGATGTGCAATCAGCTTAGATACCTCCTTCACTAACCTCCCGGAGGAATAGAAGCTCCCTCCTCTGAAAGATGAGACAAGGAATGGTGTTGTGGAACCCTCCACTGCAACACCCAGCAACACTACGTTATACTTCATCAGAAATAACGCAGTGACTGAAAGGAGTGGCTTTGGCCTTGAGCCAAGATGTGGAGAAATGAAGTGAAATACTTCAAGAGGCCTCTCAAGAAGGAGAGGAAATCCTAAACATGAATCCCTCATGCTAAACAACACTGCAACTTAGCTGAACAACCAGAGAATGCAAAGTAGTCTTCCAGACCAAAATCAATATGCTCAAAGATATCTCACTATGGCTGCCCCTTCCTCCTTTTATGCAAGTGAATGTCTCTTTGCCCTGGACCCCACACATCAGGGTTTCTTCCACAAATAATCTTTCTCCCTCTTAAACTGTGCTATCTTCCCAAGCAAGCTACACCCTCTTAGGCAACGCTGTTGACTTGGTCAAACTTGACCTTGTCCTCATGCATTTTCCCCTTTTCACACTGGAAGGTGAAAAATGAAGCTGCTCCATTGATCTCTTTCACACTGTGAGGGATTTTATTCCTACTTATGGGTCTCCTCACCCATTTTATTCACCTCCTATATGATATGAGCAAAATTAATGTTCCAATTAACTTTATGAAAATTTTGGAACATTACAGTCCTTCCCTCTCAAAGATTGCTTATCCTCAAGTAAGTGCCAGGACAAAACTGAGTTATTTCCCCTCCTCTCCCTGTAGCATCCATGTATGATGATCTCCTCCAAGAAAAGAGATGTTATCTCATCAATTAAGTCTCCACATTTCTCCTCCTCAACATGCAAGTTAGCTATCAAGCCATCATCATGTAAAGGTGAAATACTCAAGAGGATAACTAAGTGATGTCTAGAGGTTCCTTTGAGGAATGGGATCTAAAATATTATGGGAACTATTCCTCCCATATGGACCCTCCATCCCCAAGCTATAAGCCATGCAAAATGAGTCACCTTCCAACTAGGCAACTCCTGAAAGTTGTCATCCACCTTTGGCTCTGGAAAAGTAGGTGGGATTAAAATATTCTCATGGTAGACAATGTCGCCTACCCCACACTGTCAATCTCTCCATTTATGATAATTATAGAGTTTTTGATGATCCTGGGCTGCAATAAGGTTGCCCTCAAGTGGCAAGATGAGGACTAGATCTCCAAATATCTCTCCCCCAACGCTGCAAATCAAGCTGGCCCAAACATCCCCATATATGATGAGTTGGAAATCATCATCATATGGCATCATATCCATCATATGGCTCACTGCATAAGGAAAAAAATGTGTTGCTCTAGTGGCCATACCATCTCCCATGCTCCCCTTAGAACATGTAGTGCAAAAAGTGTGGGAGTATTCTCCCTCAAAGGACACATTCACCCAATGTGTCTTTCTCCCAAACATGCTCCTCATAAAGGCAGAAACAATAGAGCCATAGGGAGCAAAAATGAGAATCATGCTTGCTGCCATGTGTAACAAGTGAGAAGGAAAATGGTCCCTCAAGTGTAACCAACGCAGCTTGACCCTCAAATGCAATAGAGACTGATAAAATGTGTGGTTTGTCAACCACTTGCTTGCTGCTCCAATCTCCTCATAAGAATGGAGGAAGTGAATGATGCAAGGTGTACAATGAGCATGTACTCCATAATATCTCTCTTCCCCAAGTCCTCCTAGGGAATGGCCATCAATCCTGCTTATGGCCTCAACTAAACCATGAGGTCTAGAAAAGATAATGCTCCTCCTTGGAGCATCATCCTACACATATATGGCTAAGGGATATATACATACATTATATAAATAATCATGTAAACAACAATGAATACCTCTACCACATATTCTGCTCATACAAAGGGAGTGGCTCATAAATGAGTCTCCTCTCATCCTCAAAGAGAAAAGAGGTGGTTGTGCTAACTCTTCTAAAGAGTTATGTCTCTCCTCCATCTCCATATGATCCATGCATCTTCTCATATGCTGATATATCTCCTCCTCAAAGCCCTTCCAAAAATACCCCTCCATGATGGCGTGGTATGCTCTCATAGAACAAGTGGGGCTGAAAAGAAAATCCTCATGAGCTGCTTGTAGAAAATTCTCCTTGAGCTTGGAAGCTCCAGATAAGAAGATTCTACCATGATAGTAGATGACCCCATCTATGACTGAATACTCCTCCTCATGCAACTGGCCATCCAGTATCCAACAAGTTTGAAGATCCTTGGAATACTCCACCAACAACTGGGAGCTCCAATCTGGATCTATCCTCCATAGTGACAACGTTGATGATCTCTCATGAAGAACATCTGTTATATGGTCATCCTCTTCTTTGACATCTCCCATGCCAAAGATGCAAGTTGGAAGGCTGCTATCCTTCCCCTGCTGCTTCTGCCACAGCGCAGAATCTGAAATGGAAGTGGGTAATGATGATGTTGAGAGAATGTTCCCTCTTTCCTTGAGTTTACCCAAGACTCCCAGCGCTGTACCAAGCTCTCCCAAGGTCTCCACCCTCCTAAAATCAATGAGTGGTGCCTCAACATGTGAAGCATCCATCCTCCTCTACTGATCCAGTGGTTCCCCCGGTGAAATGTTTCCATGCAATGAGACATCATCATCAAGAGATGACTGCATATATGAATGGAAAAATCTGCCCATGCTTTAACTGCGCAATCCAGTCTCCCTCCTAGGTGTAACAACCTCCAGAAATGGATAGGGGTGTGTACTCCTCATATCATGATGCTTGTTCTTCTCCCTACCTCCTCCTTGTGCCTCCATGGTTCCACAGCTCATCATCAATGGCACATGTAGAACATGAGTTGTGCCTTGATCTCCACATATGAGATCCTGGGGACTTCTTTGCAAAGATGCAAAAACCCCTCTATTTGGAGCAAGATCCCCTCCTTCCTCTGCATGAGGCACTAGATAATATCTAGATGAAACAACGCTGTTGCCCTCAATATCTGCAACATGAATGGGCAACCTCCCAATGATTGGATCCCTGTTTGAAAAAGAGATCTCCATGCTCCCTTACTCAAAGGTGTGAGATGAAAGAATTTGTTCCGGTAAGGTATGGTGCAAATTTTCAGCCTCCTCCATGGCTTTCTGAAATGGAATTGCATTTTCATTCAAGGATTTTGTTTGAGTTCCCTTGTTTAGCTCTACCATGTGTGTCTCATGAATCCTTCTATCAAATATTTTCACTAATGCCTTAGTGAAACTTACATAAGATGCAGTGTTTACATTTTTTAAAGAAAAGGATACAATGATCCACCAGGCATAGGCCTTACCTCTCATATGCAGCGCTGCAACTCTGATGGCTTCATCTTCAAGAATTTGGTGTTGCTGCAAGAAGGTATCTAACTCCTCCAGTCAAGCTTTGGCTGAACATGTAGGTGATCCCTCAAAGGTAGATAGAAGAAATCTATCCTGCTGATCTCTTCTCTTCACCTTGATCTTGCAAAACTCTGAAAAACTGAGATGATCTTGGTATTTATGAGTTTGAGACTCATACTCTCTCAGGAAATCACTAAGAGTTTCCCTCCCAACAACTTCTTCTCTTCTTTCCATCTCTATTCCGGCAATCCTAGGCATGTGACTGCGCTGTGTATGCAACTGTGTAGCTGCTTGCTCACACTCCTCATTTGACAATCTAGAGTTTGCTTTAGATTCAAAACCTCTCGGAGATTCTTCATACATATCCTTCCTGATATTCTTGAAGTCTTCATGAATATTATGTACAGATTTAGGAAGAAGCTTTGTAAGCTTATCCCCTTTATCTCCTCCAGCAGATGAAGACTTTTTCCTGCTCATCATTCTGTCTCCTTCTTGATGAGAATAGGAAGTGCAGGCTATTTCCTCTTCTATTTTTCTTATCCTCCTTGGGGAGGTTCTTCATGGATCTGAAATATGATGAGATAAAACCCATCCTCTTCAATCTTCTGATCTTTTTGGGCTGAGAATGACAAGCTGAGCCAAGAAAGTTGCTTTGATACCACTGTAATATCCCAAATCTGGAACAACTAGCAAGGCATGATTGGAAAATGCATTTTCCAGCAATGGCTGCTACAGGATTTGAAACCAGGACCTAGATCCCTTAGAAAAATGTGTCTAAGTCCTAAATCCAAGAGGAGGCTCCAAATAAATCCCTCTAGGTGGGTTAAACAGATCTCCCACACCTAGTTGTCCTTAGAAAGTGCCCGATGAAGGACTGCAACAAATGCAAGAACATACAATGAAGTAGCAGTGTTATTTTAATGAGCCTGGGCACATGAAGAAGTAGATAGCCAACAAATGTGTATTATAGCAGCAATGGTATACAAATTCTTGAGGAAAGAGTCACTCAAGCAAGCAATACAACCTCAATGGAACATATAAATGGAAAACACTGCTACATGAAAGAAGCCATGGCTATAATAGTGCTGTCTATAGGAGACACTGCATCATATTAAATGATAATAAAAAGATATGAAAATATGAGCTCAAGAAATGTGGGGGAGCAAGCTCTCAACCCCTGAAAATAGCAATACAACAATCCTTAAGAGGATTGGCTGAAATATATGTACAAATGGAAAATCTGCAGAAATGCCGGAGTTGCTGGGTAGCAGCTGCAACTCAGAAAATAGAAATGGATGGAGATAGCTGATGATGCTGCATATGATGCATAGATCTCATCCAATGGATCTCTCAGGTGAAATTCTGATCCAATCCATGAAGATCTTACCCTCCAAAATAGTGGTGCAACCCCCACTGCAATTGTGCTAAGAAATAATGCAGTCAAGGAGCTGAACTGTGCTGTAGGAGATAAGAGATGCTTGGCCTGGTGCCAAAGATGTGAAATCAACTCAGATACCTCCTTCACTAACCTCCCGGAGGAATAGAAGCTCCCTCCTCTGAAAGATGAGACAAGGAATGGTGTTGTGGAACCCTTCACTGCAACACCTAACAACACTATGTTATACTTCAGCAGAAATAACGCAATGACTGAAAGGAGTGGCTTTGGCCTTGAGCCAAGATGTGGAGAAATGAAGTGCATTCCTTCAATAGCCCTCTCAAGAAGGAGTGGAAATCCTAAATAGGAATCCCTCGTGCTAACAACACTGCAACTCAGCTGAACAGCCGGAGAATGCAAAGTAGTCTTCCAGACCAAAAGCAATATGCTCAAAGATATCTCACTATATCTGCCCCTTCCTCCTTTTATGCAAGTGAATGTATCTTTCCTCTGGACCCCACACATTAGGGTTTCTTCCACAAAGGATCTTTCTCCCTCTCAAACTGCACTGTCTTCCCAAGCAAGCTACACCCTCTTAGGCAGCGCTATTGACTTGGTCAAACTTGACCTTGCCCTTATGCATTTTCCCCTTTTCACACTGGAAGGTGAAAAATGAAGATGCTCCATTGATCCCTTTCACACTGTGAGGGATTTTATTCCTACTTATGGGTCTCCTCACCCATTTTATTAACCTCCTATATGATATGAGAAAAATTAATGTTCCAATTAACTTTATGAAAATTTTGGAACATTACATTGAAGTCATGTAGTTTGACGAAACCCCTTGGAATGATACTCATCATCGTTCCTCGTTTTTTCCAAGCCTTGGTGAGATTCCTACCTATTTGGATTCGTTAGTTCCCCCTGCAACGATTGCTCTCCTTAAGACTCCCATTCGAGTCCAGAATGTGTTGTCTGAAGCAGATATGGGAAATATCTTGGCAATAATTCATTTCCATTTATTTTTGAAACCTGATGTCATTGTGAATATTCACATCGAAGCCCCACCCGCTCCCTTCAACCCAGTTATTACCATTTTCCCATTTTCCAAATGGGACCGTGTTTTTACGACTTGTAATCCTCCCTCAGCCAGGGGGCATGGGTACATGTCTATGATTTATTTCACAAAATTGGCTGAGATGAAGCCTACATACAATGGGAACAATAAAACTATGGCCTTATTCCTATTACTCATGATGAGAAAAAAATTTCTGGGCCCCGCATTAGGCCCTACCTGAAGTATTATGCTTGATTTCGCATTGATACTTTGTACATTATAATGCAACTTTTGGTGTGATTTGTTTGCCTTTTTGCAAACATGTTTCTGTTGGGCATGACCCAACTTGGTCCAATTTTGAGTCAAAGAGTACATTTTGAGGAAGCAAAGTGCACGGTCCAGCGAAGATGAATCTACTATGCGAATTTTAGGGGCTTCAGGGTGGGTCAAAGACCCTCTTTTTATAAAGGGTTTGGGTTTAATTTTTAGTTTTGTCCGCCCATGGTATGTGGAGCATGGTATTGTATGGATGTAAAGGCTATATAAAGCAATGAAATGTCAAGTAAAAGTAAGAATCATGTAACTATTGATGAGAGCAAGCAATTGAATATCTGTCTTTATTCTGTTTGGGTCTTAAGGGAAGGCTCCGCAGCTGTGTGAGAAAAGGCCTTGAAGAGTTTTCAACTTTGTGTGAAAACCACCTGCAGTTGTGTGCACAGGACAGAGAAGGTAAATCTATTGAAGAAGACTTATCTTAATAAAATAAGAAAGACTTTTAGAGCATCTTTGTGTTTATATGTGTATTTGATTATTATCTGCATTACAAAGTTATTTGTATACTTTTCTATTATGTTTTGATGATAAAGGCACAATGCATAGAAGTATTATTTGATGAATGAAGTATATATTGTTAAAGTAGATGGAAGCATCCACATAGTTCAAAATAAGCTTAAATAGAAGTTTAGTAGTAGATCCACGTCCTATTGTCCCTCTTGGTGCAAAACCCTGGTTCTGACATCCCCCAATATTGCCTCAGATGAGACTGTGATCTACGTTGCAGGTCATTGCCGAAAGGGCCGGTGATAGAGGGTTTTGTTGGTATGGAGTTAACTCCAAACTTGGGTCGAAGCCCCTCCAAGCCAACAAATGGTTCTGTTATCGGGGACCCACTGACCCTCACTGAAGGGGACATCAACGAAATTGGCAATAAGGTGCCGCATCTCACATAAGATACATGGAGCTATATTAAAGATTAGTACAAAGCAGTACTAACAAAGGTACAACAGGGAAGTTAGGAGCTTAAGGTGCTGGAAAAAAAAAAAACATAGGAACAACCAACCATTCTATCAGCACAGACGAGCCAGCAGGCGCAGCGAGAGCACCGATTGGGGACAACTCTTGGTGTTCATATTTTATAGGTACCTTGAGGAGCACTTCAATTTGACGCAACCGAAGACAGGGAACGTACCAAAGGATGGGAAAGCATTTGCCTGAATCTAGTTCTGCTCCCCACCCCAACACTACATGAATTTCATCAAGAAATAATTGAAGAATTGAAAGGGCAAGAACAACGCATGTTGCAAGCCCCCGACGAAGTGAAACAGGATAAAAAAAATATAATGAAGGAACTGGATCAGATAGTCAAGGAGAGGAAAAAGGAGCGACAACAATACAATAAAATAGAGGATGCCATAGGAAAGAATTTCAGCAAGATTCCGGACATCAAGGGTCTGCACAGAGGAAGCCCCAAAAGATAAGGTTGCGAAGCTTGCCTTCGCGATCAAGAAGTCAAAGAACAACATGGATAAGATGAAGTTTGAGTACCAGATGTATATCACTGAGTTGCAACTGAGGCTGCAACCAAACACATTGCCGGAGGTACGTGAGCAGAGGGAAGCAGATCTTAAACCGCATTAGTAGGTATCTCCACCATAGTAAAGGATTGTGGAAAGTTGATAAAAGATATAATGGATATTTGGACCTCACTATAGAAGGATCCAAACATTCAGAAAATTGAAAATGAGGTCCAGGAAAAGCATAAGCAGTTGGACGAGATCCGGCCCACTGCGATTACCTTAGCACCCACGCAACAAATTGCTCGCATCACTGAAAGGAAAAATCTGCAAAGGCAGATTGAGGATTTGAGAAGGAAAGAGCAGCTGATCACTGCAAGGAATCAACCATGGTAGGACAAAGCCGTCCAAATTTCACAGACAATGGATGGAAATATTAAAGAGATTTGACAGAAGCAGAAATACGTGCTTCAGAAGATAGTTGGGCCAACAATAGAGAGGCTGCTCGAAGAGGTGCACCAAGAGGAAAATTAGTTTATAAAGATGATTCAGCCACTGAATGCAACCTACACCAACATTGTAGAGAAGGTTCAGGGTGCACCAGCTGAGTGAATCAGGACGCGTCACATGTGAGTGTTGGGGCCCTATTGGGCATGGCCTAACTTGGTCCAATTTTGAGTCAAAGACTACACATTTTTAGGAAGCAGAGTGCGTGGTCCACTCAAGATGAATCTATCACGTGGAGTTTAGGGGATTAAGGGTGAGTCTAAGCCCCTCTTTTTGTAATTATTTTGGGTTTACTTGTTAGTTTTTGTCTGCCCATGGTATTGTATGGATGTAAAGGCTATACAAAACAATGTAATGTCAAGTCTAAGTAAGAATCATGTAACTATTAATGAGCGCAAGCTATTGAATATATGTATTTAGTTTGTCTGGGTCTTAAGGGAAGGATCCGCAACTGTGCATGGAGGCCTTGAAGAGTCTACAAATTTGTGCATAGACCACCTGCAACTCTGTGCATAGGTCATAGAAAGTACATGTATTGAAGAAGACTTATCTTAATAAAAGAAGAATTTTTTTTGGAGCATCTCTGTGTTTATCTGTGTTTTTTATTATTATTTGCATTACGAAGTTATTTGTATACTTTTCTATTATGTTTTGATGAAAAAGGCATAGTGCACACAAGTATTATTTGATGAATGAAGTATAAACTGTTAAAGTAGATAGATGCATCCACGTAGTTCAAAATAAATTAAACAAAATTTTAGCAGTAGATTGACGTCCTATTGTCCCTCTGGATGTAGAAACCTGGTTCTGAGATCCCCCAATATTGCCTCGGGTGAGATTTGGATCTTCTCTACAGGTCGTTGCCGAAAGGGCTAGTGATAGAGGGTTTTGTTGGTGCATATTTAACTCCGAACCTGGGTCGAAGCCCTTCCAAGCCAACAATTTTCCCTTGCTTACTATGTTCTGCTTGGTTTGCAAATGTCAACAAACTCTCTTCCTCCTGTCGGTTATGCTGATGGCGCTTGTCGTAGTACACAAAATATGTCTTTCACTGCGTGGGCACTTTATGCTCCCAATGGTGAGTAAGTAAGTTTACAAGGTGTTGTGGCTCTATAATCTATAAGATTTGAAATAATAAACTATAAAGGACAACATCAAACCACTTGGGAATCTAGGACCTAGCATTCCTAGACTCAGAGAGGGCTCTCTCTGTTTATGATTTAATTTTATCTTTATGTTATGAGTGATGATGCGGATTTGGTTGTTTTGATTGATTTTGTTGGTTGGATGAGCATATCTATTTAAACTAATCCATTGGGCTATGGAGTCATAAAAGGCTGGTTTGTTGCATCAACTTTTCAAGAGCATCACAAGGCAAGCTAACTATGCTAATTGGATCTTTAACAAATTGTGAATTATGAGGTGGAGGAAATAGTAATGTTCAGTAGTGATTAAATAACAGTTAAGAATTATCTAACCAGACTTCAAGAGAAAACATTCAGATGGAAAACATAGACAGAATTAAGGTACTCCAACAACATATCCCAATCTAAAATTTCTGCTTTACAATCAGATAAATATGATGCACAACAAGAAAAACAATGGAAACATTTGATACAGAAAGAAAACACATCACCATATAACACAACTCAAGTATCATGTAGAATAGTCTCTTATTATTGATGCCCGACTTAAAAAAATTACAGCGCTCCAATACAAAAGGTTCTTACAATGTAGGGTACAACCCCGAATACTTCCAATACATGCAGTATTTAACTACAAACTACATCCATTTCCCTATCTACTTCAACAACCTTTCATTAATTACAACTAAGCCAAAAATTAGACAAGTGTGGCCATCTGACAAGCACTGCTTGTGGTAATAACCCCGACATCTCTTCATGAATTAAAAATTAAGCCCAAAAGTGGTTGAGGTGGTCATGAAGAGGCAATGATCAATGGCTCTGACACCTGGCTTTACCTTTTGGACCGCCTTTGCTGGATCATTAAATCTGAAGCAGTGATGGCACTTTTAGCTGATCAGTGGCTTTGCTAACGTGCTCAATGTGCCTTTTAGTCTTGATACATACATAACTTGGCCCATTCACTCTTGCCCATACTTCTTGTCCCTACGACGTGTGGATACACTTCATCCACCTCTGTATATTTTCTGAATGTGGGCCTGGAGAGGAAAACATGCTTTAGCTCATGTTGAATGAAGATGTCATTACTCAAGAGTTCCATGACAACTTTCCCGGTCATGTTTCCTTTGATATTGTAGAATTTCATGATGTATTTGGCTGTCTCCCTAAGCTTTGAAATGTAATATCCCTTCTGGACCAGTTTATTATTAATTACATACAATGAATCCATCCCTTTTTCCCTCAAGGGACCAATTCTGTTGAAGAACCTGCTAATAGCCACATCCAATTCGTGGCATTTCTCCTCCAACTGTCTGACCAAATTCCTCTTAGTGAAAACTCTTTTTACTTCTAGTATGGTCTTTTTCCTGTCCTGCACATCCAGTTCCTCGAGCTCATAACTGGTTTTTGGAGTTTGGGAACTTTATGATTTTGGGGGCTGTGGTAGGCATATTTCCCAACTCCTGATTGGCTTTTTAAATAGACACCCAACACCTGTCAATCAACTCTTTCTGCTAAAAAATGATGTGGATGGAGTGCCATACTTCATTCACTGCCTCTATGATACTACCCCAGATGATTAGCTTCATTTGGCCCAGAATGCTACTAGCTGAAAAATCCTTTTCTGCCTTCTCCAACCTTTCAATCTGTTTTTTGGCTATTTCATCGGTAGTTTCGGATCTTGTCTTATGATCTCTCAAGATGCCTATTTATGCCACCAATTTCTTGATATCTTTTGTCTGGAGGGTCATACTCTCCATGGCCTTGGACAACTGATCTGCCCCACTAGATGCCCTAGCAGTTGCTGGAACAACAGATGGAATTGATGCAATGGGCACAACTTCCAATGGGATGAGTGCCACCAGGGCTTCTTCTTTTTTCTTCTTCAACAATTTCTCCATCTCTGTCTCCATTTGCTTGATCTGTATAGACTATTCCATGATTAACTTCATTAACTTGACATTTTGTGACTCATTTACTTCAATGCCCTTTGCCAAGGGGTCTTCTGTTGCTGACATTTTAAGTTGTTTTCTAAGGGATGCTATGTAAACATTATTTTCTTCTAAATCTCCTCCATAGCTTGAACATTGGTTGGGTCATACCTAATATTTACCACCAAATCTTCCAAATATTTAATTCTTGAGTCTTTATCCATAGTAGAAATTTTCTCCATCTTAAGCTGTGATCGAGTATTAGCTAAAGATATCTGATGTTTTGACAAGTTCATGGCAGTGCTTGTCAAAGTAGATGCCATTATCTCTCCGGTCTACTTGTGTAGCTCCATCTGATCAATAGGATGGATGTCTTTGGTACTGATCAATCAGTTTATAGGGAGCCAACTCACACCCATAGACTCGAATCTCTGTATAATTTTGGTACAAGTACCAATCTGCTATCTTCACCTGATCTGTCAGCTGCATAGTTTTCTTTATTTCTTCATTCACCTTTGGCTGGATGCACAGATAAATCCACAAAATATTTGTGTGTATAATTTTTCCGTTCTTTCAGTAGTAGAGTGGTCTAGAAGATGGCAGATTGAGCCTCATAATCTTCATTGAGTTTTGTCATTTCAAATTGGAACCTGTTGCACTGAAAATAAACAAACATATACACCAAAACAAAGGTGTATTTGAACACCTCCTCTGAATGAAACTTAAAAAATTGGTCATGGATGGATTCAGCAAGGAATTGGGAAAAATTAAACATAACTGATGGTTTAGCATCTGATGAAAGGATGGATAAGAAACCAATCATGGCTTCATCTACCCATTGGTATGTGTGATACCCTAACAAATATGACAAAACAATGACGATATGTTGGGTCCTATCAGGGAATATAGATGAATGATATGGGGGATTGTTTGTAGGCATTGGGGCATTACTGGCCATGAAGAGCTCTAAGGTCTTAGCCCTGCTGGAAAAGTCCAACTTTTGATATAACTCCCTAAGGGCTTCATAAGAGAAAGGGATGGTGGACTCAACAATGGGGGCCTGCATCATCTGCTGAATGGATTGGGAATTGATGGAAAACAATACCTCTCCTGATGGAGTCACTACATACCTCTGATTGATGTTATAACTGGTGTGAGATTTCCTAATGAATTCTGGGCAGCTATGGGTTTTGGGTAAAATGTAGTAAGGAAATTTAGTCTCCCACAGGCCAATGTCATCCACCTCATCCAGTAATTTGTCCTCGAGCCAGCAATAGACATCGAATATATCTATGTCAGACTTTGTCTCGTAGATTTTTAAAGCTTGATTTGCCAATGCCAGATGATCCAGGTCCACCTGAGGGTAGACCATTGGGTTAAATGGTTGTTGATTTGGCTTGGGAGGCATTGTGTAATCTGTGATGAATTTAATTGTTTCTTTCACTGTATAAAAAGGAAGAGGATTGAAAGGAGAGGGAACAGAGAGGGGGAACAATTGTAGATCAAACTGGGGGAGGGAGAAAATAGAGGGGAACTACGATCAATCTTGAAGAGCACTGTGCATTGTATGTAGAGAGACTGAGGCTTTTCTCCACTATTCTTTTGCTGTTAATTCCTGAAACTCGATCATCTGTGACAGTGGAATAGAATGAGGATGGTAAGATTCACAAAATCTGATGAGTTGCTGTTTTAGCAGGTGAATGAGTGACCGTTTGATGTGGCGCGAGCCCGTTGGACAACGGCCCAACCAATTGAATGCTCAATGGGTACTTGGCGAGAGTGGATTTGATTGGATGGAGGGGACAGGTAAGCAACGATCTGACGCAACGACATTGTGCAATGGTTATCTGGCGGGAGCGGAGGTGACGTGGGGTGGGGGGGGGGTGATGTGGCACAATGGCACTCGATAATGGTTGCAATGTTGTTGGGCGAGTGCAGTGGTTTCAAGCGCGACGAAAACCAATTTTGGAGGGGGGTGATTATTGTAAATGGTATCGGAGGGGGGGGGGTGCAAATTAATATGGGTGCGACACGTTGCAACAATGGTGGTATCGAATACCACCCATTTCGGACGATAATGGTAGGGCCAGGCGATAATAAATGTATACAACATGAGGTGTAATGTAGGACTTTCAGTTTAAAAGAATATGGGTGTTTATGCGGGTTGGGAAAAATGAAACAATACTATTGTCGGGACTTAGGATAAAATAAAGACAGAGGGTATGCCATAATAATGTTGAATACATCTCTTAATTCCCAAATTTTGGAAAGTAACCTTTTTCCAACTTTAGAGTAAAAACACCCTCTTCTTTTGATTTTCTTCTTCTATTCTTTCTCATCAACATCTCTACTACCCAAACTACAAATATAACATTTTTCTTCTTTTGTAGGGTGCATTTGGACTTGCAGACCCTAAATCATTTTTCTTTTGAAGTTATAACCTAACCTCTATCTCTTATTTCTTCCATTGGTTCAGATTAAACTGTTGAACCAACTTCATTT